>MU105804.1:182436-293290 GCA_012274485.2 Sinapis alba | reverse complement strand
AGTGCTTCTTAAAAGATAGTCTTAGTATTATGAGTTTCCCTTTATGATACTTTGTTAGAAAAGAAACGAATCAACAACGATATCATCGACAAAGAATAACTCACTTTAACTAGTTAATAAATAGTCTGAGGGTGAGCACAATTGTATCTCTTGAGCTGCCAAATACAACACCAAAAGCAGAAGATTCACTTGCTTAATATAAGAAACCGAAAAAATCAAATGAAGACTTGAAACGCATTAAACAACTCCATTTCATAAAGTTAACACAAGCAAAATCTTCCATGTCTTCAGGTTCAGGTTTAGGCTAAGATAAATACTACTTGCTAGCTAAGATCTTTTGCATCCTTATCCACCTGCAAGAGATGTCCACGCCACCAGTAACAATAAGTACAAAACCCACAGGCTGATCAAAGGGAATCATAACCTAAAAGAAGTATAAAATAAATGAATTCTCCACAGCTAGTTGTTACCTTCAGTACATATGCTAACATTATAATGCAGCCAAGATTAAATTTACGAGAAAAAAGGAATGACAAAACCATCATTAATTTTGATGCTGCAGCCTTCTTTCGTAATAGACAAAGTAGCTGCTTCTCATATGTCAAATGGATTTACAAAGCTTTTCCTTTTTCTTCTTCCTTCTTGGAACCTCTCTCAGCTTTTCTTCTGGATTTAACAAAGTTGTCTTTTTCTCTTTGTTATTTCTTCAACTATAGTACTATAGTAGTAACTCTTAAAATGTTTTTACAAATGGCAACTTGTAATCATAGTAACTTGATGAATTAACCAATCAAAGCTCGGATTTTTCTTCTCTCGTAGTATTAGAAAAATACAATAGATTTTGTGGGACTTTGTAGTATGACAAAAGTATTAGATATCTTTATAAAAAAGTTACGCCTAAGATTTTATTCTGCAAAAGGAATCAGTTCCTAAATTTAACAGTCATTGCAACTTAGTTCTCACAGTCATTGTCAATAACATTCACTGATCACTATAGATATATACAAGATTCTGCAGAATAAATGATTTGATAAAAAAACAATCTGTTCATCTCATGGAGTCTTAACTTTAAGGTCATCACACTGATACCACGGTTTTCTTTTATTTGCTGTTTACTTCAGATAAAAATAAAAATGCAGACGAGAAAAGATTCTTGAAATCACTTTTCACTGAATCAAGTCGTTAGCTAAACTCCACGAAGAACATCGGTTAGCAAAACTGCAGAGCTCAAGCTATGCCCTGTCATCCAAACCTTGAAGCCTTTGTAGAAGTACTCTGCGTCGTTCCAAGCTTTGAGTTCTTTGAGAGAGAAAGGTCCTTGTATATCACCCTGAGGATCTTTGTATAGCCAGCTTGCCTTATGTTTATCATAAGACAGAACCTGAACATGTTCAACTGTAGGGTCTAGAGTCTCTCCATCACCGTTCTCATCTTCATCACCATCGCTCAGTTCTATTATCTCTGACGGGTTTGGTTGAGCTTGAGATCCGTTGTTATGATTCAATACTGGTATGCTTGACTGAAGCTGAGGAACTTCAGGCTCTTTAGTTGGCGTTTCCTCTTCTCCAGTGATGCCATTTGCTGGCTGCTCTACATCTCTATGAAGATATTCATCACCTGTAACTGAGAAGATTTCGGTTTAGGATCAAGTCCACAACATCTCATTCTTTCAAACGGGTTTAGGATGCATTACGATAGAGAAAACTATTAGCAAACAAACCAGTTGATGCAAATCAATTCCTCTATAAAAACCAGCATAGCCATGGTAAGATGCAACACAGTGAAACAAGAAACTAAACATTGTAATGACGCACCTGCAGAAGCAGTCCATGTTGGCAATGTCTCGTTTAAGTCCACCGCATAAGACGTGATTCCAGGAGTTGTGCTGGTGTTTGATACCAGAAAACCAGTACACTGTTGATCTTCTCCACCAAAGAGGTTGCGGACTTCGGGGGTTTCTTGGATGCTCGACATTGGAGATTCGCTCAATTGTTGTTCATTCTCACTCTCAGGGGACGCTTCAGGGTTTAGTACAAGCTCCTCTCCAATAACTACCGGAAGTTCACTGAATAGCCGGGACTGTTCTTCTGGAGTCTGAAGAAGCTCCCTTTTTTCCAGATACTCAGAGAGCGTAACAACTCATTAAATCAAGAAAAAACAATTCACAAGGACGTTTCAGACACTATATTTTAAAGTATAACAAAAATATATATCGTAAAAAAAAGGATATTCTCTTCGCCATCCCTTCTCAGTGGCCCGAGCAATACGCTTTTGTAACAATGCTAATTCTCTTCCAAGCCACTAAAAAGTTCAGTCACCAAGAGTTGACAGTCAGTCAAAAGAAATAGGACCACAGGTTGCTTTTTTCAGCTTGAAACACAGTTAAAAACTTGATCAATGTCATCACATAAGTTACAGAAATGAAGCAGGAGAGGAAGTAAGTTAGCGAGCATACATGTTTCGTCTGATCTTCATGTAAACTTCGAGCCTTTTCTTCCATCTCCACCTAGCCAAAAAGGTTCAAATGAATTTTTGATTAAACAGCCAGAAAAACATAATCTTAAAACGCCATAAGCAGAAAGGTGAGTGAGTTTATGGGATAGGTGACATGTAACTCCTAATCTTTAATAGAGAGCCGCCCAAACAAGTATCTTCGCCTTCTTAATAGAAGAAAAAACAAACTTACAATCATGAGCTGCTTAAGAGAACCGTTCTTTATTCTCTGATGCAAATCATCACATTCCTCCTGCAAAATATTTACATAAAAGCTATGATCAATCATAAACTACAAGGCTAGAATGGACATCAATCGAACAATTATGATAGCTAAAAATAGAAACCCGATGAACAATATTTCTAAGTAAATTACCTTGGAGAAATCATCGTCAGATAGCACAGAGATAGAAACGTCTTTCACATAATTTGTAACCTGAAGAAGAAAACAATCAGTGCTAGGCTCCTTCTTCACGCCTAGATAACAGACAAAACAAATGTACAAAGAGAGCTCAGCTTTCTACTGCGGACCAGATATCTTTAAGCATATGGACAGAAGCTTAGAGATGTGAACACCAAGAAAGCCGACAAAAGTTACCTGTCACCTGAACAAGCTGATAAGGGTTGTTCTGAAGGTAATCATTAGGGTCAGACTTGATCCTCACAAAACTTCCCAACATCTTACCCTCAAAGGTGTCCTGAGACTTGACCAGCTCCTGAACCAAACTCTTTCTCAAGTAGAGAAGCTTGACATTTTCACTCACAATTGCAGCAAAAGTACCTCTAGGTTTCTGAACAACCTTCTTTATCTTAACTATCTTCTCCGAATGACTTATAATCTGAGCCTCATCCTCATATAGATAATCAAAATCAGCATCATCCTGGTTCTCTTCATAATGCTTTTCCAGTAGATCATAGACTTTGATCCTCAGTATCGTCTTAACTCCGAAAAGCGACATCAATCTATGGTCGCATGCAACTTTCTTCTTGTTTGAAGAATCTATAAGACCATTCTCAGCAATGTACCTTGCAATAGTATCGCTAACCTCAAACCTGGAGATCTTGTTTGTTGTATCTTTACCAAGAGACTGGAGAAACTCAATGAGTTGTCTTGAACCCCATCCTACAAACTCGAACCGTTTAGGTTTCGCTTTCCTTTTCCTCGAACTAGTCAAGTTGCTATTACCCTCCTCAACCCAAGTTATATCTCCCATTACACCTTCTCTTCAATACAAAGCTATGTCTCACTCAAAACCTTACCTATTCGACTAAAGTCTAAACCTTTACAAAGAGGGTGAAGCCCATACTGTCTGTAACTGATTCTTATTACCAGAAACCAAACAAAAATCGTGTCGAGGAAGAAATTATCACTTGACAAATGTAAGACAATTTCAAATTGGAGAGATAGAGATTGTGAGAGAGAGGACAAAACGCAACGAATGAAAGATGAGGACGGAGCGGATCGCCGGAAAAGCACAAAAATCCGGCGGATAAAACAATCGGCGAGAGCTCAGATTCTCCGGCGACTTTTTTAATAGGGAATCGCCACAACACAATCAAACCTCTCTCACTTACTATTTGTGAAGCTAACAGAAAAATATATAAGAAACAAATATATAAACATTTATCTTTAACCAAATAAGCCACAAAATTATTTTACATTTTTTTTTAATATGTACAGTGATTTCGAAATGCAAAATACACTCACTAGAGAGTTGATATCTAAATTTATGTCTATTTTTGAAAGAACAGTTTAGTACATTTTATTTAGTTTGGTAAGTAATTCTCCATTGGTATCAATTTAGAAAATAGTATTCTCTATTTTTCATAAAATGTGTCACTTAGAAAATTTTTCACACACTAAAAATTATTTAATATATTTATTTTATCTTTTGTTAACATATTAAATATTTTTCTTTTAAAGTTAATATGTATTTATTTAAAATTCTTCATTAAAACACAAAACAACATTTTTTTAAAAAAATGACGCATTAAAAAAAAACAGAGGGAATATAATACTGTTTAAAGAATGAAAATAAGGAATATAAAAAGAACAAATCAATAAAGTAAAATATTGAGAAAGCCAATGATAACTTTTACTTTCCACTAATCTTAAGTATATAAGAAAATAATTTAGATAATTTAATTTATAAGCTTGCAGATGATATACATTTTAATTTATAACCCAATGATAAGCTTGCAGATGATTATAAATCAGAAAAATATTTAGTCGCTCCATAATAGTTAAGATTGAACTTGTTTATATAGTTTTGAACATACAGATACTTAAAAAATTTCAAACAAAAAGGCTTTAAGAATAATCTTCAGTAACTTTTAGAACTCTGCTTGGAAGATTTTATCACGCAACAGCAATATACTCCTCTGCATTCACTTTCTCTTGCGTCTTCTTCTGCTTCTTCAACTCTTTTGTCTTGCTCTGAAACCAAAACATCAACAACAACAAACAACTAACTCAGTACTAATTCCTCTCGATTTTATACCATTTGAACAGAGCAAAAAGATAAAACAAAATTTCATTACCTTTAAGGATTGTGTTAACTCGGTTAAATCTTTCTTGCCCTCCTCAGATTTGTTTGAGTTGTTGTTGTTTCGAGTAGGTTCCTGCAATTAAATGTCCAAGTAGTGTTAGAAACTTCTAGTAGAGAAAGAGAGAGACTAGGTTTTGATATTGTGACAACAAAGGCGGAAGAGAGACCTCAGGTGGGAGGAACGAGGCATCTCTCTTTCTTTTCTTTTCTGTGCTCTTCTCTGTCTGTTTCTCTTGCTTCTCCTGCCACTTCTTATCTGACTTCTTTTGTTCACTCATGAAGTATTCTCCAGACTCCAATTGCTTATCAACCTGGAAACATCATACAACAAGGTCAAAAAGGATTTGCAGGAAAAAGAAAGAAACCAAAAGACAAGATGACCCATTATCATCAAAAGCTGAAACTAGAAGCAAGTTTTCTTGCCTTGCTAGGCTGCTGAGAAGGAGGGAATGGTGTATATGCCTTCTTCTCCTTGCTTTTGGGCTTCTTTTGCTGAACATTCTTCCTGAGAAATCAAATTTTGAAATAGATAGATGAGTTACTGAGAATGTCACCCGGTTCAATTGTCAATAAATAGAAAGAAAGAAGACCCGTACTTCCTGAAAGTAGGAAGAAACCTATCCCAGCTTTCAGTTGCAAGCGTTGGATCCTTTGCCAGTTCCTTTCTCATCATGAGATTCTGTATAATCAAGAGCGGAAGCATAAACCAATTAGACATAGGTTAGAGACAAAGCTTCTCAAACGCCTTCCCGTGAGAGTATAAGTGAAACACAAAGAACCAACAGTAATAGAGAAAATATTTCATACACACCTTTATCTGATATACCGGATGAATTTCATTACGTAGGCACTCTTCCACAACTCTTCGAACTTGTTTTAGACCTTTAAAAGAACCCATTGCAGCTACAGTACTTCCCTGTTAGATGCAGATTAACCCCAAGGAACCAAGAAGATATTAAAAAAAAAAAACCAACGAGAATATAAACGTAAAAAAAGAAGTGAGACATTTGCAAAAGGAAACACACACAATTACCTGAACTAGAATGTAACAGTCTGTTAATATTTCCATCGCCTGCAAGAAACCAAAATCATTAAGCCAGAAAGCAAAACGCAAACAAATGATATTCGGCATGTATTCAGGAGTTTGCATAAGTATACAATAGTATGACATCACACTACTATCATCCCTATGACTAAGACTATCTCTAAACATCTCTATCAATCATAGGATTTAAAAACCAGAGAGATAACACACCTTCAAGGTAGAAGAATTAGGACCCAGAAGCCGCTGCCTTCTTTTGACAAATCTTTCCTGAAAAGATATTCTATATTAGGAACCGTTGACAATGCACAATGCATACCAGACCAGATGCTTATTGAAATTAAACTTATTCACCACATTATAAAGAATTTTAACAGGGAGTCATCAAGTATTCTATGCTATACATCAAAATGTAAGCACAACAGTAAATGATAATGCAGCTTAGATTATGATATTTGGTTTCTCGTAATAACCCCTCAGACTTAAGAATGACTTTGTACCTTATTCCGAACCAAGTTTCCAATCTTGATGATATCGCATTGCACTTCATCTTCCAGAATCTTGATTGCCTGTAATCAATGAAGAATCATAAAACTCAAATATCAGAAAGCTAAATACTTTCAAGGTCCCCTCAACAGAGTCAAGTTACACCCTTTTCTCGTTAATCTTCAGAACAAAAGAGAGAAGAGTATTCTAATCCTAGCTAAAGCAGCTTGAAGTGTACCTGAGGAGCAGGAACACTTCTCGAAAGAAGCTTAATCAAATCCCTAGCTTTAACAACGATATAAGGATCTCTAGTCTTCCTCGTCGTCGTAACAGTCATAGACCCTTCAACCTACCATTCCAATCATCCAAACAGATTAAACAAAAACCCTTTAACAAAAATACCAAAATCAACAACAAAAAGTTAATTCACCAGGTTGAGTTTGCAAGCGACGCCGTATTGTTTGAGAGCGGATTCGATTCTAGGCCAAGAATCCTGGAGATACTTCTCTCTGTATTGAGGAAACAATGTAGAGAATGAGCTGACTTCGAGCATACCGGTGGGATTCCATGCCGGATCGAACTTCTCCACTGTCCAACGGTCGATGTTTGGGTCATCGTCCCACGGCTTCGGCTTGTTGTGTTTACCTTTATTCCTCAACTTTTTCTCTAGATTCTGGGGCTCTTGCTCAAGCTTCTCCTCCACATCCGCCATTGAATTAGAACGCTCTACAGAGAGACGACGGCGAAGCTTTCTTTTATTATAAGGGTTAGGGTTTATCACCTCCTTAAGTCCTTGGAGGCAAAAAAAATAAATAAATTAATCCGATTGAAAAAAAAAATTAAAATCAAACCGGACCAAATTAAACCGGAGTTGTTGTTGGCGGTAGGGATGATCATTTCAGTTTAATTACGGGTTTGATTTGAGTTCAGTTTGGTTTGATTTATTTGGGTCTAAGAAAAATTAAACCAAAGTCGATCCATATTAGTTTGGTCTGGTTTGTGTTCGATTTGGTTTGTGTTCAAGTTAATTTTAGTTCGGTTTAATTTGTGTTCAGTTCGATTTAATTTGGTTTTATTTGTGTTTGTTTGATTCAGCTGAGTTGATCTTTTAGTTTTATTATATTTCAGTTACAAAAATCTAATTTATAAAACATTAAAATTATCATTTCACCATAAATCATTATTTTCTTCATATTTAAACGTGAATCCAAACATCACAATACACAATAGTAATATAGAAAATGTAATACATTTATTTTATACTGAAATCTGATATAAATATCAAATAAAAAATTCAGTTTTGATTTTAATATATAAAATTCACATTTTTATTTTATTTAATAGTGTTATTCTATTCATTTAAAAGGAAAATATATACATTATGTTTAAATAATTAAATATATAAAACTTTAGTATTATAAATATATTTAATTAATTAATATAATAAAAACATTTCGGTTTTCCGGTTTGGTTCGGTTTAAAACCAAACCAAATTAAACTATTCGGATTGCTAAAATATTGAACCAAATAATTTAGACATATACTTTGTTTGGTTTGGTTCGGTTTGG
The DNA here is from genome assembly GCA_012274485.2 of Sinapis alba. Classification (NCBI taxonomy): domain Eukaryota; kingdom Viridiplantae; phylum Streptophyta; class Magnoliopsida; order Brassicales; family Brassicaceae; genus Sinapis; species Sinapis alba. The sequence continues at coordinate 285,152 of MU105804.1, read as the reverse complement.
ATTCGGGTGAGTCAGTTTGGATTGGTTTGGTTCGGGTTTTTTTGCCCACCCCTAGTTGGCGGAGAATCTCGAAGGTGCTAGATGAACTAGAGTCTCTACCTTCTTCATTTCATAATAACTAGGTGTGTATCCGCGCTACGCGCGGAATTTTATCCTAATGTAATACATAACTAAGTACAACGTAACACATTGTAAACTATGATGGAGATTTTGTGACTGTGAAACAGCAAATTGTGTAATATTGTATTTCTAATCATGTACACACACAGTCAAACACGGCGCTACGTCCTCTGTAATACACTCTCGGGTCATAGCACATCAGGAAAGCTGAGCTGTTTCACTTGTCGGTCACCTTGTTAAATCTTGCTACCTTTTCTGCAAGTAGTTCTGTTTTAATGATTAATCTACAAAAGTTAAAAATCAAAAAACTATTGTCATTGCCATCACACTATATTACTATAAACATCGGTGAAAATTGCAATAAAACCATGCAAAAATATCTCATGGTGTGTGATTGTAGATGACTGTGGTATGAATATTTTTTATTAGTTTTGGGTCCATGTTCTTTTTTAGAAACTGGTATATTTAATACTCACTATCAAATGTTGGAAATCTCAGAGAAACAATATAAGTTATTAAAAATACACTCTCTTTTAACTTCCAAAAAATAGTTTGAAGCTTTTTTGTAGTATATGTAGTAAAATACATTTTAGCTTTCAAATTATTTCTACAAAAAGGCAGGGGAAAATGAACAACGTAAAGACTAATATATATTTGCTTCAAATTAACTTACTATGCCTCAACGTAGCCAAATAGAAAAGATCAAAAGCACCATCTATGTCGCTTATGCGTGCATCAGGACCTGGCCCATGTCACCATAAGCATGTTATTTTGATCAACCCCAAATACATAATGTTAGGGGAAAAGGTGAATCAAGAATATAATCTTAAGTTAATTCTGTTGGCAAGTGGGCATAAATTGACATTTGCGATAAAAATAAGAAGTGACGCAACCTTCTGTCACTCAATAGTAGAAAATAGATAAACATATAAAAGTATTGAAGTTACCGGTGAAATGGTCATAGTAAAGGTTGAAAGAATGTTCCCAACGGTAAGAAACCAAGAGTAAATCAGACGGTATTGTCATCATTCATACACATGAACAATGAATGTTTTTAAACACAATGAAAAGGTAGTTCAAGCTTCAGTGTTTCTCTATGTGATTAACTTGTTGGACTACTAAGATTCGACCCAATGTTGATGGATTATAACACAAGACATCAAAGAAAATGATCAACTGATATGCAACTTTTGAAAATGCAGAAGAGTGTTGATCAAAAGTACCTCTGTGGTCTGTTTTTATCCTTTGGATCAATATAAGAGTTCAGAAGCACAAAGAGAACAACATGAATTCCTGAACACTTGCAAAAACCAAGACACATCAGTTACAAATCATATACTCTCGCTCAGATCTGCATTATTTTTAGTGACTNAAAAAAAAAAAAAAAACAATGCCTAGTGTTAGTAAATATTAGATGACTTACATACGTTATTTCTTCAGTCTTCATATTTTTCTGCTTTTTGCGTGACAAATACAAAAAAGACCAGAAGACGAATCAGAAACTGCATTGATAACTTAAAACATGTCAAATCCATTGTTTCGGAGCTCACATTTTGAAGAAACCCTAAACTGAAGTGATGGATCCGCCACAAAACAACTGGGAAACAAATCGAAATACAATAAAAGAATATGAATTAAGAGGTAGGCAAACCAAAAATAGAAGAAAAAAAAGATCTAAGGAAACATATGATTGGCTCGGTCATATAATCCGCTGGACTTTGGTGTCCTCATGGCTGTCAACGTTTTGATATCTCTATGAAGCTTCAGGAAAGATGATAAAATCTCTAAGAGGACGAAAGCCGAGATCAGCGAGACTACAACGGATGTTCATCGGTGTTGCTCAACCTTGCGATTTCAATCGTCACTTGATAGAGTCGGCTGATTATTGAACGGAAGACTTTCCAAGGCCTTAATTTGAGTACAGCTTAGGCCCGTTTGAAATTAAGCAGAAAATCATACATGGAGCCCAGTTAGAAACCATCAGAATCAAATGTCGCATAATTTTTTACTGATTTTTTGGTGTGACATGGCAAAAAACAGCTTTGTTATTGGCTGATTTTCGAAGCTGACGTGGATGGCCTAACTGATGCTCTTATCTCCCTTTTACTTATTGTATGATAACCTAAAAACAAATCAAACCGGACCAAAATTACCGGAGTTATTGTTGGCGGAGATTTCGAAGCTGCTAGATGAACTAGAGTCTCTACCTTCTTCTCTCTCTCCATCACACGCAAAAGCTCTCTCTCGCAAACGAAATGATTCATCATTGCTCCATCACGAAACCTGCTTTCTCAGTCTCGATCTCGACGCACAAGCAGCGTCGTTCCACTAGCTTCTTCAATTTGGGTTTTAGGATCCGATGCGAATCAGGGTATGTATCGCCGTCGTCGGAGCGGACCAATGCGGTGTCCTTGGCGTCGGAGATGGAGGATTCGTCCTTGAAGAGGAATCTGATGGAGTCTGAAGGGAGAAAGAGCGAGCCTTACCCAGGAGGAATGCCAAAGATGGGTCCTTTCACGGGGAGAGATCCAAATGTGAAGAAACCTTCTTGGCTGAGACAGAAGGCGCCACAGGGGGAGAGGTTTCAGGAGGTGAAGGAGTCGTTGACTCGTCTCAAGCTCAACACTGTCTGTGAGGAAGCTCAGTGTCCTAATATCGGCGAGGTTTGTAGTATGAGAGCATATTAAAATGTGTAGAGTTGATTGATGAGTAACCATTGCTCTAGATTTTGTGGTTTTTGGTGTTGAAAAGAAAAGAAAGTTTTTTTCTTGTTTAGGATTTTGAAAGTAGCTTTTGTTGATGTGCAGTGTTGGAATGGAGGTGGTGATGGTATAGCTACTGCAACCATTATGGTTCTTGGTGATACTTGTACTCGTGGCTGTAGGTTTTGTGCAGTCAAAACAAGTAGAAATCCTGCTCCTCCTGATCCAATGGAACCAGAGAACACTGCCAAGGCCATTACCAGTTGGGGGTGAGTGGATTTTAGCTTCTTTTAATGGCGTGTTTGCAACTGATACAGTTCTCCGAGTTTTGAGGAGAATCTTAGTGTCAGGAACAACACTTCACATAGCTTTATTGTTAATTTGGTAGAGGAAAAGAAGACGGTATGAAAACTAGGAAATGGCTCCATTGCCGTCTCAATAGTCATTTTTTTGTGTACAATGCTTGGGTTATTGAAGCCTTATATATCTTTGGGAATCGGTGTAATATGATATGCTCTCTTGGCTTTTCCTTCTTTGCAGTGTAGACTACATAGTCATTACCAGCGTAGACCGTGACGATCTACCTGATGGTGGAAGTGGACATTTTGCACAGACTGTTAAAGCTATGAAGGTCAGTCTAATTGTTTATGCTCTGTCCCATGATCTCTTAAGAATACTGTTTTCCCCCCATTTCTTGAATACTTGTTTCAAGTGTGATTCATGAAAATTAAAATATCATTTCTGTAGAGACTTAAGCCGGATATAATGATAGAGTGTTTAACTTCTGATTTCCGTGGAGACCTGGAGGCTGTAGACTCTCTTGTACACTCTGGATTGGACGTTTTTGCTCACAATATAGAGACTGTGAAAAGGCTCCAGCGACTTGTTAGGGATCCCAGGGCTGGGTGAGTGTTGTTTGCTCGTTCTTCATTATTTTTTTCTGTATGCTGTGTACAATTGATTATGGCTTGAATTGATACTCTGTCAAGGAAAGTCAACTTGTATATTCTTATTACACAATCTGTCACTTACTGAATTGGTTAAAACGAGACAGACATAGTTATCTGCATCTCTAATTGTATTGAATGTCATTTTTAATGTGGAGGATGCAGATATGAGCAGAGCATGTCGGTTTTGAAACACGCAAAGATCAGCAAACCTGGAATGATCACAAAGACTTCCATAATGCTTGGTCTTGGAGAAACAGACGAAGAGTTGAAAGAAGCAATGGCTGATCTAAGAGCGATAGATGTTGACATCCTAACACTTGGTCAGTATTTACAGGTAAAAGACTAACTTAGAATTTCAGACATCACTCGCAAGAACATCAACCGACCTTTTCTTTGTTGTTCAATGCCAGCCAACCCCACTGCATTTGACGGTGAAAGAGTATGTGACGCCTGAGAAGTTTGATTTCTGGAAAACATACGGGGAATCAATTGGATTTCGCTATGTAGCAAGTGGTCCATTGGTAAAAAAAACAAGCTCTTACTATGGATATCTTAAAACATTGAAGAACAAGAAAACGTGCTTGTTTGATTTGGATTATATATGATATACTTGTGCAGGTGAGATCTTCATACAGAGCAGGAGAGCTTTTTGTCAAGACAATGGTGAAAGAAAGCTACGCCAAATCTATGTCTTAATAGCAACTAGAGGTTGACCATGCACTCCCATGGGTATTTGTTTTTATAAAATAGACAAAAAAAATTTCAGAGACAAAAATGTAATGATTGATTGATTGTGTTCAATTTATATTGTATAACACTTATGATAATAGATAACACTTATGATAATAGATCGGTTTTAGTTGTTTGTAATTTGTTGGTTAGTCATATTTTGGTTAGATATTTAATTAGTCAAAATGATATGGCATATAAGATATCCGTCAAATAATAAGTTTTAGTTATGTTAACCGTTTTTGATAGTATTTATTTATTCTGGTGTGTTTATTTAAAAATTAAAACAACAATAAGTATGTTTAACTATATTTTTGAGACACCAAAATAAGTATAAGGTCAATTTCATCTTCTAAAATAAATAAAATCATATATATATATATATATATATATATATATATATATATATATATATTATTTGATCCACAAATTTGTTTAGATTGCAAGAGTGGATAATAGTAATTACTTTCACTTAACTGATAGTATATTTTTTTAAGGAATATTATGCTTAGATACTACCGATTTTATTTACCTTAAATTGGTATTATTAAAGATGGTTTAAATCTCAATGGCACAAATTATAAATATCAAGACGTAGTAAATGTGATTTCCAAAATGAATTTCAATTTTAATAAGATAGATAAATTTTTGACCAATTCTAATCTTAAAATTTTATTATCTAAAAAATAATTTGAATCGAATCAAAATATTTCGGGTATCCGAATAGATCCGGATCAAATTTATATACTTAAATATATTAATTAGTTTTAATTTAATATCCAAAAGAATAACCAAAATATATAAGATATTTTAAAAAATTTCAAAATATATACAAATAATCAAAATTAAATATATAAAATAGTTAAAATATATTCAAAACATCAAAAATAGTTGAAGTATCTATTGATTTTTCATTTAAACATTCAAGCTAAACTAAATTAATGTTAAGTTAAATATTTTGACAAACATTTCTCAAATTTATATGTTATATATTGTTTTTGGATTTTGATAAATTTTAAATATATATAAATTTTAAAGTTGTAAAAATTATTTAAGCAGGTTATCCGAACCAGAATGGGATCCGCAAAGATTCAATCAAACCTGAACCGAATTTATAAATTTCAGAATAAAACTGAAATCTTTAACCTTAAAATCCGAAACTCGAATAGATACTAACCAATCCCGAATGAATACCCACACGTCCACTTCGATGTGAATGTGAAAATAGCTAAACTTTATACTCCACTTGAGTTTGTTGTTGGTTACAGAAAAGCAAACAGATAGAAGAAGGAAACAGAATTTGAACAAAAAAAAGAAGAAGGAAACAGAAAATGTACAAAAATCAACTCTTATCCCTCTCCGCATGCGCCGTTAATCTGAATCTTCCTTTCTCTCCCTTCCTCGTCTCTCAGAGCCAACCACTGTCTCTCCACAAGCGCAATCTTCCCTCTCTGTTCGCTGTTTCTGCTAATTCCGCCGGCGAAAATGACGGCGGGATGTCGGGGGAGAAGAAAGGGTCTGGAACGACGGCGAGAGGAAGGAGGTTACTCAAGGTTAGAGAAGAGAAGAGAAAACGCGACTACGATCGTCTCCACGATTACCCATCTTGGGCAAAGTACTTTTTTCTTTTTTGCACTCCAAGTGTTTGTGTTATTGCCTCTGTCGCGTGAAAGAGTGAATCTTTTTTTCTAAAGTATTCACCTTTAAATGCAGGGTACTGGAGAGTGCTTGTAAAGATGATGAAGAGCTTCGAGCTGTTCTTGGTGATAGCATAGGAGACCCTGAGCTCATGAGAAAGAAGGTTATTGATGGGTTTCTCCTTTACATATCTGTGACTTCGCTACAACGCTTTGTGTTTGTTTTTATAGATTGTGAAGTTGGACAGGTTGAAGAAAGGGTAAGGAAGAAGGGAAAAGATTTCCAGAAGCAGAAGAGTGGCTCTGTGCTTTCTTTCAAAGTTAGCTTCAGAGAGTAAGAATCTTTGTTGTCTGCATTCCGCAACATAACATAAGGCACCTTTGGAGTTTGAGACCAATGTTTTTATATTTATATCTGCAGTTTCAATTTTGTTGACTCCTTCATATGGTTTGAGCTCTATGGATCGCCTTCAGATCGAGATGTTGATCTTATTGGAAGTGTAAGAACTATAATCTTCCTATTGCAAAACGTCTAAGTCGTGCTCTGATGGTCATAATAAATAAAACTCGAGTTTGTTAACAGGTTATACAGGCATGGTATGTTATGGGGCGACTGGGCGCTTTCAATACATCTAATTTGCAGGTTTGTTCATCATCCCCTCTGTTTCTTCTTATGTATTACCGGTCATGTTTTCATCTGAATGATGTAAACTATGATTACAGCTAGCAAACTCATCAATGGAATATGATCCTCTCTACGACGCAGAGAAGGGTTTCAAAGTGATGCCTTCATCCTTCCATGACATTAGCGACGTTGAATTTCAGGATAACTGGGGTCGTGTGTGGTAATAAACTACTCCCGACATATCCCTTCTTGTGCAAATAGTCTCCTTATAATCTGTGTACTTAGTATAAAGTTTAACTGGCAGGGTTGATCTTGGTACTTCTGATATCTTCGCCCTTGATGTGCTTCTCAATTCTTTGACAGTTGTGAGTTCAGAGTAAGTAACACTAGAGCTTGTTTCTTCTCATCCTCTTTGATTGTTTCCTTATGTTGCAGATAGGTTCAGTTTCTTGTTAATATGAAAATTTCAGGTACTTGGGTATTCAACAAGTAGTATTTGGTGGTAAACGAATGGGAGACTGGGAAGAGGGAATGACAAATCCGGATTATGGTTACAAGTACTTCAAGATCTGATGAATCTTCTGAGAACAGTTTTGTTAAATATAGGCTTTTCTTTTGTGCTCTTGAGAACATAACTAAACAATGTTAATGAAAAGATTAAGCTTAGATCAATACAACAGCCGAAATGGTTCTTGACAAACGAGTTGACTTTGAAACCATGATGGTATTGCAGAGACTATGCTTCCACAAAGCTAAGGTTGGTGATCCGAGCAGTGGCCACGCATTATTCTTCCGTGGACTCTTTTGGTTAGCTTGGTAGAATTAGCTTTTGTTTTGTTATAAACTCCACACTTGAACAAATCCACAACCAAACATCACGGAGCATCATGATGAAACTTCTTGGACTAATAATTTAAGTTCATGGATAGTCTTTGCCACCAACCCTCCTCTTCTACATAGCCATAAAGAGATGTACATATATGTTGTAAAACAAACGAACCAAAACAGTAGGCTTGAATTGAATTGGTTTAGCCTGAGCTTCAAGGGAATTTGTGTATTCTTTCAAAAGAGTCATCTTTGAGCAAGTAAATATTGCAAAAAGTTTTAAAATATGACATGTATTTTACTTACCCAATCACAACAACTCTTGGTGGTAAGCTGCTAGAGCTCTTGTCAAAGTTCAACCACATGCATATGCACGTCATTGTTGATGAAACTTTCAAACAGTTACTGAAATATTGAACAAATTAAAGATGAACAGAACTTTGAGAAAGGATTTGAACCTGATGTAGTAGGATGTCTCATGATAATCTGGATCACGAGTTCAAAAGGAGGAGTCTACAAAAATGGTTCACTGCTATATCAAAAGATGTTGGTGTACAAAAAGTGTCCATGAAATTCCATAAGAAATAGACGCCTAGGTATCTCTTGCTTTTTGTCAATGGGATCTTTTATATTTTATATCAGATTTTTTTGTATGAATATTATTATAATAGATTTAAAAATCTCTGATACGCTTAGAAATAGATATTTTCATATTTTTAATAATGAATTTATTTTCTCATAAACTTGGAACAATAATATTTTAATGTTTGGGTTTGTCATATTTGATTTGGTTGATATTTTATACAAAACTTTATATTGATTTGGCGAGGACGGGAGCTTTGTGGCTCACCGTGGATGAACTTGAGATTCTCTTCCAACATCACAACATGTTTCAAGTGATCAATGATGTAGTCAGTCCTCACCGCCGCTAGGGCTTCTTCCGCATCTACACTTAACAAGTGGGTCAAAGCTTTGATTCATTCGGCTAATATTGTTAAAGATAATAAATAACAATGTTTTTAATGTCCATCGAGTTTTTTGTCTGGTTGAGCCAGTTGGGAATTCGTGGTCATCCTCCATTACCGTGTGCACAAGATGAGTGGCTCTGCAAATGTTCTTATTTTTACAATCTTTGTTCCATATCTCTATTTTTCTACTTGATTTTTTTATATATGTAATTCACTTATTGTAATCGTTTTGTGGTGTAGTAGTTCTTCGAACCGTATCTTGCTTAACTTATTTTATATAGGTTAGACTATGTTTATTTTAAAATAAAATGAATAATTTTTTTATTGTATCAAAGAAGTTTTAGTATTAACGAAAACTAAATTGTGAACTAAAAAAGGTATTCAGTAGTACTTCCTCGTTTTTTTAAATAAATTGTTTTAGAGAAAGTTTTTTGTTTAAAATTATATAACCTTTTCAATTTTCGATGTAAAATTTATTAGCAGTTAATGAATATGACCAATAATGATATATATTCTATTTTGTTGTTGGTTGAATTGTGGTTAGATAAATAATTAATGATGTTTTTGTATTGGAAATAATAAATTAATTATTTTTTTAATCTATGTGCATAATACTAAAAAACAGAGTGAGCATTAGATAATGATTTGAAATTATTATCGGTGCTTAAGTGCAGTTAATAGGTGAGGATCGGTTTGGTTTCTGAACGGTTTATGTCTTAAATCGAATTTGGTACATTTACACATTGTTGTTCGAACAATCGACACAATATGAAAAGTGAATACGTCAGTAATTTAGGCCAATTTTTTTGAAAACGAGGTCTCTAGATACTAGTTAGCCTGGTTCGCTTACTGCTTTCTTTCACTTTCTCTGAGTTCTTGTCTTGTACTCATCAGGTATGATAGAAGTATGTGTTTCATGGTGCTTGTGTGCATTTACTTTCCATCTTGTGGGATTAATAGGAATCTTTTGCGTTCACAAGAAGTGAAAACGGTAAATACATAATGTAAAAAGGGTCCAATATAAAGGATTAGACCATATGAAAACACGATTTAAGGTTAAATATTTGAAAAGAAAACACATAATAAAAAGGGGTTTACAACAATTAGGCGATGTAGATGTGAATTTTGAGAGCGAGGAGGAAGACGCAGACAAGGGAGAAGTAGAGAAGGGAATGGACGATAACAGAGACAGCACTTGTCTGAAAATTACCAAACTCAACGTATCTTTGTCGTCCAGGCAACTGAAACAGAAGTCCTGGCGTAAGCATCACGAAGAGTATCACCGTTACTAGAATCGGTCCCCAGTCCGACATCTTCTTCTTGTTCTTTTCTCTGTTGAATGTTGATGATGCTTGCTTGAACGAGAATACGATATTGTAGAGAAATGAGAGAGCTATTTTATAGTATGGGAGAGAAAGAGAGGAATGTGAGGAAGGTGGGTCGGAGAGTTCGTTCATGAAGCTACAGTGGATTCTCTCCTTTTTGTGAGGGGGTTTTCTTGTGAATCAGGTTTCGATTTTTTGGGGAATTGTAATATGTTCTCTTTACCAAACTAAGCACCTAAGACCACCTCTATTAGGGGGTTCTCCCTTTGAGTTTCTAAATTTATGTATTATGTATATATATGTATGTATATATCATATAAACATAAGTATACGTGGAGTCCACAATTATTGTGGAACCCCATTAATAAGGGTTTTTATTGATTCTAAAAACCCGTTTTTAAGAACTCTCACCTATTTTTAATAGAACTCTACAATTACTTATGCCTATATAATATATATATACATATATATATATATACATAACACATATATTAAGAACCCCAATGGGAGAACCCCCATTAGAGGTACTCTAAGGCCATCATTATCCCCAATCTCTTAATTGGGGTTTTTAGCTTCAGATAAGAAACAGTTTTTTAGGCTTTTAAATACGAAAAGCTAATAAGAACCGTCTCGTAAATAAAAGACATAATAACTGTTTCTTAACCGAAAAGTGTAAAAAAAAACAAAAAAAAATGTCAAGTCATGAATTAAAAACCCGGTTAAGAGACTGGGATAATGATGCCCTAATGTAAAAAAAAGTGAAAATACATAAGAAATACATAAGCTAGAGATGATGTTCAAAGTGTCTGAAATATCTTGAATCTTTATCCGTTTTTAGAGTGTTCAAAGTTTCATGTTACATTTGAATAGTGATGGATTGCAACGTAACAATAGTTTTATGTTACAAACCAAAGACTACAACCAAATCTATTCTATTATAATACATTATTTTTATAAATGTTTCACCAGTATATAGATAAACCTTTTTACTATAATCAAACTGATTACCGAAATAGTACGATTGTTTTGTTATATTTGCTCACATTCCGGGCGAATGTCATAATTCGCAGGAACAGCTGCCACTAGGTCTAGTCACCACAGCCATCTTCATTTGGTAGAATACGGTGTTTGAGAGTAAGCTGCTATTCAAAAATCGGATCACTCTGCTCTTTGGTGCTCGGGATTGCGCCCACATGTTTGAATTTGAGGGTAAAAAGCTCGTAGCTGTTCAGCGGGTGCCTCATATTTACATATACTCGCTAGCCAAAATTTTTTTTTCCGAAAAGGGCTTACTATTGAATCCTAGAAATTTTACAAGATATTGACACAATCATAGAATTCAAAATGAGAAGATAAGCAAAGTGGTAGATAAATGACCAAAATGTTTAAAGAGAAGAACTCGATGGAATTTAAGTCCTAGTGTGAGATCGACACCAGGGGCAGCACTACCTCGTCCACGCCTTCCCTTCTTATCACCAATTGTGAACCACTACATATCCTTGAGTTTCTGAGATGGTTTTAAGCAACGACCTCTACAAGGTCTTTGCGCCATGTAAAACTACTGGAGGTTGCAGCCACACCTTTGGAACCAAATTCATCCTCTGCCACTTGAGATTTAACAATAAGAGCATCTGAAAATGAAGATGGTGATGAGGGCACTCGCTACCGAATTTGAAACTGAGTAATCATACACAACGGAAACTAATTACTCCATCCGTTTCATATTAATTCTTGTTATAAGAAAAACTTCATTAGAAAATAAATATCGTTTTAACATTTCAATTCATAATTTATCAACTTTATTTTTCAGTTTAATTTTTATTGGTTGAAATACGGTTAGATGCATGGATAATGATGTTTTTTATATAGAAAATATGTAAAATTAAATGTTTTTTTAATATGTGTGCATAAATATAAAATTACATTTAATATAAAACAAAACAGAGAAAGTAATATATAGTCTATGTTTGTTAAAAAAAAATATAGTTTATAGATAATCTTTTTACTCCATATCTCCAATAAAAATAGTATATTGTGTTAGGCTATTTGATTCTCTTATTTAGTCATGATTTAGCTTACGTAAACAATAACAACAAAGAGGTAATATAGAATGCAACTCAAGAATAAGACAAACCAATTATTTGGACCTTTGTCATCACAGACTGATAAAATCAATAAGATTGAAAACCCTTAACGAAATTAAAATTTATAAGGAAAATAGAAAATGCGATTTTGATATGCTAACAAAGAACATGATGTAATAGTTTGAAAATAGATATCAATTTTAAACTGGTGGTCGGTAATAGTTTCCAATCAGATGTCGCTGAGAAGCAATTGAATATACATATAAACAACAAACAACAAAAAGACAAGTATTATTAGAAGAAAACAGAAACATGTGTGTTAAATTTCGACTTTGCTTCCACCAAAAGTCAGTGTTACTTCCTTATCTCATCGGCTACAAGTCCAAGAAACTTGAGCTCTCTTTTTAGCTAAGAGGATCTCTAATTCATTGATACTTCTACTTCTATAACAGCATTTTAAAATAAAATTATTCTAGCTTATTTCTTTTTTTTTCTTTATAATAGAGATTGACATTTTTTTCTCTATTTATAAAGTAATAAATAAAATTTATCTATTTTTACATTATATTAAGAGATTGTTATTTTAGAAAAATAGATTGAAACATATCTCACTTCTAATTTTTTTATTTTAAAAGTAAAATAACAAAGTACACTGGAGATAGTCTAATAAATAATTTTTTCTGTCATAACTTTTGAAATTTCTTATCATGAATTTTCTAACAAGGTCAGAAGTATAAAGACCTTTGGTGTTTTTGTGGACGTTAGATTCATTTGAAAAGTAATTTAAAAAAAAAATGATGTAAACAAGTCTTAGATAAAAGAGTTCGTGGGGCAAAAAGTGAATAATTCTAAAATTTACAGAACACTCTCCTAGAGTCTATAGCTTCTACTATAAAAGCCAGTGTTTGTGGACAATCTTCTCGTAGAGATGGCGAGAAGAGAGAGAAGCGAGATGGTGAATATGTCAATACTTATGATGATGGTTATGATGTCATCAACGTTGATGACCATGGTCGACTCTTCTAGACAAGTCCAACGAGCCCGTGACGACTCTGCAGAGATGTTACGAAGACATTTGCTCGCTAATGGCCTCGGCGTCACTCCTCCCATGGGGTCCGTACGACTCTATGTCTCTCTGTCTCCTTCTGTTGTGTTCTTGATGATGTCTGAATGAAGTTCGTTTTATAATGATTTGCAGGTGGAACAGCTGGAACCATTTCAACTGTAACATAAACGAGACAGTCATCAAAGAAACAGCTGATGCTTTGGTTACCACTGGCCTCTCTAAGCTCGGTTACACCTATGTTAATATCGGTAAATGCCTCTCTAAGCTCGGTAACATTGTATTAAGAGCATGTTTATCGAGGGTCTCTTAAGACGGGTCTCTTAGCGGGATTTAAAAGACGGTCTCTTAACTTTTTTAGTTAAAAATTTAGAAACTGTCTCTTAAGTCCCGCTTATAGACCCACCCTAAGAGACCCTCAATAAACATGCTATAACTCTCAAAGTTGTTTGATTAATGTTTGGTTTGTTCCTCAGATGATTGCTGGGCTGAACTTGCTCGTGACAAAAAGGTATTATCATCAATCTCTTTGTTCTCTCTTATTTCTGCACTTTGCTAGATTTTGATCTTCCTTCAACTCTGTGTTTTTTTCCCAGGGAAAACTGGTGCCAAAGAAGTCAACGTTCCCTTCTGGTATTAAAAAGCTTGCGGATTATGTTCACAGCAAGGGACTTAAGCTTGGGATTTACTCTGATGCAGGGTACACACTGTTATTTCTTTTGCTTCACTACCATACGCATTGGCCTCATCATTGTTTGGTTCACAGGTACTTAACATGCAGCAAAACCATGCCTGGCTCTCTAGGACATGAGGAGAAAGATGCCAAGACATTTGCAGAATGGGTATGTATGTTTTCTGACATATTCTTCATAAAGTGAAAAAAAGAATGAGACAGTAAGTAAGTAACAAATGCTTTGGTTCGAACTTCAGGGAATAGATTACTTGAAGTATGACAATTGCAACCACGATGGTACGAGACCAACGGTCAGGTATCCAGTTATGACCCGGGCTCTGATGAAATCTGGCCGTCCCATCTTTCACTCCTTGTGTGAATGGTATAAATCATGTTCCCTTTGCAAAAGAAACATTGGGTCTATGAGATGTTTCTGTGGAAGAAGTAAGGCTTTTGAATTGGTTTGTTATCAGGGGGGACATGCATCCAGCTCTATGGGGATCTCCAGTAGGCAACAGTTGGAGAACTACTAATGACATCAGTGATAGTTGGCTTAGGTAAAGAAAGAAAGAAAGATGATAATATGTTTCATGAATAACCCCAAGTTCCTGATCTTTACAAATGTTTTTTTTTCTCCTTGTACAGTATGATCTCAATTGCAGACATGAACGAGATCTATGCTGAGCATGCAAGGCCTGGTGGCTGGAACGGTAGTGTAATGATATCAGCTTATGTGTTTTGCAGATTTTGTGATGGGTTATGATGAGTGTTGTTGGTTTGCAGATCCTGATATGCTTGAAGTGGGGAATGGAGGGATGACTAAAGACGAGTACATAGTCCATTTCAGTATATGGGCAATCTCAAAGGTAAGTAAACAGGGCAGAGCGGTCATGAGCATGTACAAGTAAAACATTAACTTATAGGTAGCCTAGAAGGGAGAAACCATTTTATCAATTCTGCAGCTAATGATCATGTATATCATTCACAGGCTCCTCTTCTACTTGGCTGTGACATAAGAAACATGACCAAAGAGACAATGGAGATTGTGGCAAACAAGGAGGTTATTGCTATAAACCAAGGTACTTAATTACTGTTTCAGCCATCATTATGATGTTTGAGTATGTATATGACAGACAAATAAAATGTTTCATTTGTAGATTCACATGGTGTTCAGGCCAAGAAAGTTAGAATGGAAGGTGATATCCAGGTCTGGACAGGACCATTGTCAGGTTACAGAGTAGCTTTGCTTCTGTTGAACCGTGGACCAAAACGATCTGACATTACTGCTTTTTGGGATGATATTGAGATCCCTGCAAATAGCATTGTTGAAGCCAGAGATCTATGGGAGGTGATATACATACATACATACATACTTACTTACATAAACAAAACACCATTAAAAATCAAATGTTTTGACTTCTTATGAATACGTTTTGTTGTGTTATGAGAACAGCACAAGACACTGAAGCAAAAGTTTGTAGGGAACTTGACAGCAACGGTTGATTCTCATGCGTGCAAGTTGTATGTTCTCAAACCTGTTGCTTGATGTAATATCCAATTGTTCTGTCAAAAACAATTAAGGGTTCGTATCAATAAAGTGTTTCACGTTTATTCCAATTGCGAAATATATTCTTAAATTCATTTTCAAAACGAAGTATGTGTATGTGTAATGATGAAATGTTTGCTTTTTTATGTTTGGCGTAAGACACAAGTCATATTAAGTGTGTGTTGGTCCACTTGAGTGAAGCTAGACTCTCTCAGTCATTTCAATGACTTAAGACTTTACCTTAAAGAATACTCTTTCTACCTGTGTGGCTTTATATATGTAAATTTATAAATATATGCTCTTATTAAAGTCAATCATGTTTTAGTGATTTTGATTTGTAGATCAAAATATACCAAGATCACTATCTATTTGGTTGGCTTTTTGGCATTTGGATTATCTATTTGGTTTTTGGCAACTTTTAACCTAAATAAGAACAGGTTGTGAGATGTATTTACAGTAGTTGAAATCTAGAAAATATGTAAAGAATTTGTATTTATGTCACATTCTCTTATTTATATATATATGATTTTACAAATCATGATAATATCAAATATCTCACTCACAAACCACACCCAGGTTTTAATTTACCACTAAAACAATGGTCACTGACAATGACATGTGGAACCAAAGTTTGGGCTCACAAGTGCAACATCACACATCAATTCCTAGTGGTTCAACTTTGACAAATTTGTAATATAATTCTATTATATCAACATGTGTGAGTGCATAAGATTTAACTATATGGATATAATAATGTATTTGGTACAAAATTATTCGGTTGTCTACTAGAGTCCAATGAAAAAAAAACTAACATTTTTTATTGAAACGCGTGAAAGATTATGTTTCTGTGTTTTGGATCTAAATGGCATTATCAGGTCACAACCTAAAGTAGATTTGCCTCTGAAAAATATGTACTCCGTATCTGATTAACGAATAATAAAAACTACAATTAAAAATGGTAAACGTAAACGACCCACTTGCTAATTGCTATGGAGGCAACTAGGACAGTCACAGTGTCTGTGTGTGTCCACTTCAACCATCAACATTTATTAGAGAACTCTTTTGTTTCTTTGATCTCTTTCTCTCATTGTCTGTCTTATTATTATAGAAGGAAACAAGAAAGAGAACTTTGATCAAGCATCAATGGTGCTTCTTGGTTTCTTCTTACGGATCATTACTTTCACTCTGTATCTGACTCAGCTCGTTGATGGGTTTCAGAGTCAAATGTTGATGAACAATGGACTTGCTCTTTCTCCTCAAATGGGGTTTGATTCTTTTCATTGATTTCATTTCCTTGACTCGCAAGTTACTTACCTCTTATGATTTTACTTTCTTTATCAGATGGAATAGCTGGAATCATTTTCAGTGTAACATCAATGAAACTCTCATCAAACAAACTGGTGGCTACTCTTTGCATTATTTAACGAATAAATCTGATACAGGATTGATTATTTATTTAAAATAATAGTAATCTGAGTTTCTCTGCAGCTGATGCAATGGTTTCAAGTGGTCTCTCAGCAAGAGGTTACAAGTACATCAACATAGGTAAAACGAAGAAGACCATTTTTGGTGTTTCTTACTCTGTTTTTCCTCATTTATCCGTCTCCTTACTATTATTGTCTACTGTTTTTTTCTGTGTTTATAGATGATTGTTGGGGTGAACTGAAGAGAGATGCTCAGGTTAAAGAAACACAAAAAGAAGAATGATTCTGTTTGTTTTTTACTGAGATGTGTGTTGACAATTTAAGAACAAAACTGAGATGTGTTTTGGTGTATTTGACAGGGAAACTTAGTTGCCAAAGCATCAACGTTTCCTTCAGGAATAAAAGCGTTATCAGATTATGTTCATAACAAAGGGCTTAAGCTTGGGATCTACTCTGATGCTGGGACTCTTACCTGTAGCCAAACCATGCCGGGCTCACTAGGGCATGAGGAACAAGATGCCAAAACATTTGCCTCATGGGTATGTATGTATGTATGTATGCATATATATGTTTTTTATTTGAGCTCAAGTACTAAACCTTGAAGGTCTTTTCGTTATGGTTCCACAGGGGATTGATTACTTGAAGTATGATAACTGCTTTAACACAGGGACAAGTCCAAAAGAAAGATACCCAAAGATGAGCAAAGCTCTGCTAAATTCAGGAAGATCTATTTTCTTCTCTTTGTGTGAATGGTAAGAAGCAACAAAAACAAGTTATGGATTTTCTTTCAGACAACGTTTGAGCTGATGATGAAACTGAGTTGCAAGTGCAGGGGACAAGAGGATCCAGCAACTTGGGCAGGAGATATTGGTAATAGTTGGAGAACAACAGGAGATATCCGAGATAATTGGAATAGGTTTCTCTTCTTTTATGGCTTTTTTTTTTGCAAATCTTAATGGAACAAGAACTTGAAGATGAATCTTTTGTGTGTGTGTGTGCTTATTAGCATGACAATGATAGCAGATCAGAATGATCGATGGGCTTCTTACGCAAGACCAGGATCATGGAACGGTAAATAGTTCTTTTTTTTCTAACCAACATTTTTGACTTGTGAGTCTAATATCATTATCCGAGTAAAACTGAGACAGATCCAGACATGCTCGAAGTGGGAAATGGAGGCATGACTAGAGAAGAGTACCGATCACATTACAGCATCTGGGCATTGGCAAAAGTATGATGATTGAATGTTGTTTACCTGGAGTCCTTAAACATAGTATGAATGTTGGCTTTGTGTTCTCTCTTGCAGGCTCCTCTGTTGATTGGGTGCGATCTTAGATCAATGGACAAAGTCACCTTTGAGTTGCTTAGCAACAAAGAAGTGATTGCTGTTAACCAAGGTAACTAATATGAACAAAAGGTTCTTAAAACACTTTCAGAATTTGCTCATGTAGAATCCAAAAGTGGTAAGAGCTTTAGCTTTTTATGTTCAGACAAACTTGGGATCCAGGGAAAGAAAGTCAAGAAAGATGGTGATCTTGAGGTATTATACTTCTTATGTACATGTATGCACATACCAAAGACGAATTATATACACATAAAAACATAACTTATATGGTGCAATGCAGGTATGGGCAGGTCCACTAAGCAAGAAACGAGTAGCAGTCATCCTATGGAACAGAGGATCATTACCTGCAAACATCACAGCTAGATGGGAGGACATTGGACTCCATTCATCAGCTATTGTTAATGCTCGTGACTTATGGGTGGTAAGTTAAGATATACAAACAATGGAATCATGCAATTACTATTACTATTACTCACACCTGAAACCTAATCATGACAACTTTGACAAATGCAGCATTCAACACACTCAGGTGTTAGAAAACAACTATCTGCCCTAGTTGAGCCTCATGCCTGCAAAATGTATACTCTCACCAGACGCAAAGCATAAGATGCTGTTTTTCTAGAGCTAGAGTGGATCAAGTAAAACTGATCACTAGCAAAATCTGAAGATTGTAACAATTATCTCCCTAGTCAATCTATGTATTTTTACTATGAAATGACAGTATCATAATATGATCAATCCAAAGAACATTATAAATAAGAATAAATTTGAGTTATGTCAACTCTCTCACTCTCATAAACAAATAAATAAGTTTATGTCCAAAGCACATATAACCCTCTAGTTAAGTCAGAGTGTTTCGCCTAACACTCTGGTCTTCACTCTACTAAACCAACATAACCGATTTCGAACCAAAATTTGAAATCAAAATTGATAACCTTCTAGCTTTCTCAGAGTCTTTCATGCTATTCACAGTAATTAACCAAACTTATATTGTTCATAGCTGATAACAAATGTTTCAGTTTACAAAAGGAACACCAGAAGGAACACTCTGCGCATACTCTACATACTGTCTCCCAAAAAACTGCTTCAAGTAATGCTCCTCATAAGGTATTCTCTCTGCAAAGAACCGCCACACCACAACCGCAAACGCAACCGCAGAAACAGGATTACATAGCATCACCTGCGTTCCTACAGACCAGATGAGAAACCCTGAGTAACTCGGATGCCTCACGATTCGATACACTCCTTGCATCACAAGCCTATGATGCTCCTCCCTTCGAATCTTTATAAGGTGTGTGAACGATCTGCCTGCTGTGATTATCGCGGTTTTACGGATGATTTCACCGAGAATGATCAGTACAAGACCCAAGTTGCTGATCCACAGGTGTTCTTTCAGGCTCGGAAATAGAGTAAACTCGATTATGTACTCGAGAACTGAGATTAGCATTGCCAAAGCATAGTGTTTGGTGATCAAAAGTGAGCTTAGAGTAACTCTTCCGTGAATGACTAAGGCGAGAAGGTATTCTGATATGTGGAAGAAGATTATCGCCAGGAACATTTGTGTTAACTGTCTGAATCCGGTGTCACTAGTAAAGATCTCTGTCATTGATTCTATTACAAGACCTGAAAAACACTCTGATGTTATTAACACATCCACAAAAAAAAACAAAGATGGGAAGCATTCAAGTATTCCAACTAAAGATTTCTTTTAAACCCAAATCTCAATAACACTAAGCTCAATCAATGTAACAAATCAACCTTATATCACTTCAAATGTGGCACCAGCCTAAAGATCCTATAGACTTTTGTTGTTTAATGGTCTCCAAAATACAGTTATTACATGAAAAGTGAAGATCTAAACGAAGGACTTCTGATTCGATGAAAATAACTGAATAGTTATGGTTTCTTTTCTTTCTATACTTTTAGTCAAGTTTCACGAATTTTCAGACTATTCTAACTACAAAGTTGTTAACTTTATGTTTATCTTCCTCGTTTTGGGGAAATCAAAAAATTTATAAATGAAGAATTGAGCAGAAACCCAAGATAACAAAGAGGATCTGAGACATACCCACTTGAAATTGACGGCTGCTGCGAGGGGAAAATGCGTGAAGCTGACAGTGAGAATCGCGTGGACTTTGAAGGAAAGGAGCAAAGTTTACACCAAACACACTCTTTATTCTTTGCTTGGGACAATAATAATAAAGGGATTACCTTTATAAACAAAAATATATCTTCTGTTAGATTTGTGATCCTCCCCGAGAAAAGAATCTTTGTTTGATTCACGGAGATGGAGCGAGCTTCCGGTCAAAAAAAATCGCTGAGAAGAACCGTTGCAGGAACTCTAAAATGTCAAGAACCAGGGTTTTTTAAAGGCTACCGGTTCAAATTACTAACCGATCGGATTGTTCCGGTTTAAATTAGTAATGATGTTGTTACGCTTGTTTAAATTAAATTAAGATTCTCCAACAAACTTGGGGGGGGAGACAAACTAACATAACTTTGTACGCATTTTTCTTCCTCCAGGCCTGCCGGTTTTGATCTCTAATACTCGTTCAGTTTCATATTACTTGTCATTTTAAGTTTATGCACACATATTAAAAAAATATTTGATTTTATATATTTTTAAAATAAAAAACAATTACCTATACACCTAACCATATTTCAACCAATAAAAAAATAAAATAGATAATCTTATTAATAAATTTTACATCTAAACTCTAAAACGACACTTATTTTGAAACGAATTTTTTTTCCTACGACAATAAATAATATAAAACGGAGGAGTAGAGATTAGTAAGCTTAGAGACAACTAGGGATTTGCCCGCGCTACGCGCGGGGTGTTTATTTTTTAATTACAGGTTCTAAAACGTTGATGTACAAATTTAATTACTTACTTTATAAATTATTCTTTGTCGAGAAAAACCTGAAGCAAGTAAAAAGAGGCTGAAGGTAAGTGATAATTTTGCAGAGGTGAGTTGGTTTCATTTGGAGGTTAGTACAGAGAAAATACCTTGAATGTTGTTCAGTTTCCAGTTAAAGAATTATTTTCTTAGTTCCTCTGTGCGCTGTCTCCAAGCATGAGCCAAGACTTGTATATGCTTAAAGATTAAAAAAGCAGACAAATGCATAATCATTGATCGACTCGGCTTTGGATCTTGGCTTGTGATCCTAAAGCTTGTCTTCTTACATATATAGAAAACATTGTCATTTAAGGGAGGTTATCAAAAAAAGTTTCAGTGACTTCCAAAGGTAAATTTTAATGTGAGACTCACTATTTTTATCTTCTCTAGATGAGCTAAACATGGTATGCTATACTCTCCCTGTGTACAACACTCAACCGCATGGTTGACACGCAACGAACCATATTAAGACACAACTGATAAGCCAGATTCGTAACGCCTTTAATCTCCTCGTTCAGTCTGCATATTGAACCGCATAAGAACTTGTTCACAATTCACAACCGTGAATGCACTTGAAATAGAGACGTTAAGGATAAGAACCGTATGAAGCAAACATATTTTAAAACATAGGCAATGTTCTCTCTGTTCAAATAAGACTAACATCGAGATCGTTATGGAAGTACCTGAGGCAAGAACGGATGTATCGGTTCCCTTTAGTGGCTGCATCTAGAGCTACAATTCATACAACACAGGAAAAACAGTTCAAGTCGGTTGTTCATTTATAAACAGAAAACTGAATCTATCGCTTCAAGGCCTTAATAAGATTACTTTTTTCAATCTTACCGGTTTTCTAAAGGCGTCCTGATCAACTCATATGATCAACTGAGATTCCAGTAGACTATAACACCATCAAGGAGCCCTCATTAGCTACACAAACAAAGAACTTTAAGCAAATAAGCCATCATGAGAAAGAAAGAAAGAAACAACTTTTATGAACAGAAACAGATCAAAAGCGTCAGACTTGGCAATGTTTTCATCGTTCTACAGACTTCTCAAAAATCACATTGTCTAGTTCAGCAACAGATACGATCATTACAGAGCTCAAAACATAAACACAAACAAAAGGAGGGAAAATGAGGGGAAAACCTTTTCATATAACATGAGAAGCAGTCAAAGCGGTATCATTGAATTAGTTGAAGCAATAGGTGAGCAGAACAGACTATTTGTTTAGATATCGTTGAAGCTTTGATATCCATGGCTGAAAGAGAAGATATTTATAGCCGGATCTCTATACGGTGACTTTGGGATTTCGATGAGGTTAATTTACTGCTTCAGAGTGAATGAGTGGGTTAATTACTCAGAAGGTGGGAACAAAGTATCAATGGACCGTTACAAAGCAGAAAGCGCAAAGGCCATCGACGAATACAGTCAAAGAGACAAAAGGGAAGATGGCGGAGGTTCTAATGAGTAACGTAATAAGATCTCCCACTGGGCCTGCGAATTCATAAGAGACCCAATGCAAATTGGATTTTTCAAGGCAAATTGGATAGAAATCGTAAGCCCAAAACATAAGTCCTATTTGAAAAACAAAACCCAATTCGAAAATACCAACCAATAGAGTGCTGACACATGGTGAAAAAAGCCCCAAGGAGAGATAAAAGTCTACTTTATAGTATTAGATATTTTTATCCTCTTCCTTGTACAACTGCAAACGCATCCACCAAATTTTCATCTGGTCCAACTGTGGTTAAACCGTGTTTGTATGTTCAATTTGGAATATTACCAACAGTCCTATTGTGTTTTTTTTTTGGTGGGCAATTTCAAAAAATAGTTATAATTTGCAGTACTCATTTTTCAGTTCTGCCAAGCTTAAAACAAAACACTATATAAAGTTTGTACCAAAAAGAGAGCAAGCACAAAGTTACATACAAATACTTACACTATGGCCCCTTCACAATTTTAAACAAGGACTTATGATTAGATGAGTATAACTGAATAGTTATGGTTCTTTGTCACAGCACTCAACTTTTACATACAGTAGTTGTGAGACTAGGACCACTTCACATTTTTTATTTTTTTGTTTTCATATCTTCAATTCTCATTCATACCAGTCACGAGAAGCATTCAAATTTACAAATCCTCTTGACCGGTGAGAGACTAATATAGTTCGTGTGGGCTCAACTTCATTGACAAGAACCATAAAAGAATTGACGCACAAAACGTACAAAAGAGCTTTTTTCTGCTCTTCTTTATGGCGTTTTTAAATAACAACAATCAATCAATCGATCTCACTGTCTCACTCAAACCATTTCTGAGACCAAACATTCTTAAAACCTAATCAAAACAAGCAATAACCTTTAAGTTAACTAAAAAATTAAGCACAAAGAACACAAACTAAGTAGTCTCTGACCACTTTAGATGACATTGAGAGTTTTCTATACATTACCCAATCATCATCATCCCTAAAGAAAGAGCACAAAAAGATGAAACCTTTTTTTCAACGTGAGTCATCCTCTTCCCTCCGACCCGACCCGGTATTCCCACCCGACAAAGAAGCCAGAAGATTAAGATGATGACCCGGCAGATAGTTCCCAACTCTAGCGGCTGAAGCCTCACCCATTACAGCTACACCTGAAGCTTCCTGCTGCTGGCGGACAAAGAGTGTAGCTGCTTGCTGCTGCTGCTGTTGTGTAAACAACATCTCCGGCGTAGCTCCGGCGGCAAAGCTCCATACTTGTCCGAATTCCGACCTCGCCGGAACCGCCCAAAACCCACCACCACCACCACCAGAACCACTACTCATTAAAGAAGCCCCTTCACGCTCGGAAAGCGCGTGCTTTCCGAGCGCGAAGGGGGAAGAAGTGGAGAGAGAAGCGGTGGAGAAACTCGCCGGAGTTGTACCGGTTCCTGTGGCGGCTATGATAGAAGGCTCGGCTTGACGGAGGAGCCACTCAATGGTTTGGCCGTCGGATTTGTGACCTAACTCTCTGGTTAACTGGAAAACTCGAGCCGCGCATATGATTGGCATACGAATTCTCCTCCCTCTCCCGTCGACTTTGCTGTGTCGATCCTTGGTCGGGGGTTTCTTGACGGCGTTAAGAGGTCCTTTGTTAACTATGACGCCGTTAGTCATTGCTCCTTCGTTATTCTCCATGGTGGTGTGTGTGTCTGCGGGATAGGAGCAAGAAGAAGATTGTGAGGTAAATGATTTAGAGAGTAGTAGCAGGAAGCTCTGGTGGTGGAGACAGGAAGGAGGGCACATGGCGGGTGGGTCCCACACAGCTCATTACCGCGAGGGTTTCTTTTTTGTCCGAACACGTTTGATGGGTTCACGCGCTGACTCTGGTGTTGACTGTAGCGTGGGGTCCAGGGGTCCAGCAGGAGAATTTAAGTAGGTTTAGAATGTGGGTCCCGTATATATTTGGTTGCTGTACTTTAATCACAAGTAGTTATAAAGGTCATTAGACATAAATTTTTGTGATTAGTTGTCTTCTTTTATGTATTCTAACTTCTGAAATAAATGGCTCTAAGTAAAATGACAATTAATCACTTTCTGACACTTTACTGCCATGCCTCAGCGTCTCAAATCATTCTAAGTCATGTTCAAAAATAATAGCATATTTAATTATATAATGAAGTAATTTTAAAAATTAATAGCTTTTTATATACATGTTTAATGTTTTCGTATTTATAAGATCTAAATTTAACATATATATAAAACACTAAAATTTATAATATAATTTATATTACTTTTGCACTAAAATAAATATTTTAGAAAATTAATATTTAATAAAAATATATGTTTTTGTTTTGTGATCAACTTAAAAAAATTAATTAAATTTATCAAATTACTATTAGCTAGTGTTTTAAAATACACTATATGCTAGGTCACGGTTCATTACTACATAGCGTATAGAAGTATATACATAGTATATACGATAAACATATTCTAAATAAATATTATAATAATAATTAAATAATTATATAAATTAAATATAAATAAGAAAATATATAACAAACATAATTAAATAGGTTATACATTATAACTATTTACTGAATATTGTAAAAACCATATAAACAAATACGAAAAAGTCAAATAAAATAAATAAAAATTTAAACGGATACATTATAATTACTTCCTATATTTTTATAAAAAAATATAGCTTATAAACTGTGAATATATAAAAAGTTGTATAAATACTGTATAACATCATATATTTTAAAAAGTAAAAAATTAATAATATTATGTTTAACTGGCATTGTGCATGAGTATTTGCAAGCACTCCTATCCTGCGATCCCCACATATGACATGCGTTCGTGTGTGCAATTTGAATAATCTTTTTTTTTGTAACACAGCAATTTGAACAATCATAAATGTAATTCGTATATATTACCATTGCGGAATATCAAGATAATCATTCCTTTTGGAGCGTAACTACAAAAATGTAGTTGTATCCACCTGGCAGATACGTTCGATTGTGATATGTCGTTGCGTCGAGATTATTTTTTAGAATTATTGTGTGACAAATCATTTCTCTACTTTATGATTTACAGACCGAAGATTTTCTATCATTCACATTATACTATATTATCGTACTGATATATGCTATGATTATGAAGCTCTTTACCAAGAAAAAGTTGTTATGACTAATTGTCGTGTTTTAAATAAAATAATTAAGAACCATTTATTATTATTTTTTAATTTAAAATTAAGAGACAATTTTTATATTACGCTAAAAATTCAGTCTTAAAAATCTGTAATAATCATGTCCTGATATACTTGGAATTTTTGTAAATGAAACATCTACTAGGTGCTAAATGATTAGTTTGTGTGTTAGCTAGATAATCGCATATATAATTTGTAAAAGTAAATAAAGACTAATTGCTAATGATCACCCAATTACCAAAAATGAACACTATTTAAACCTATCTATAGGTGTACGAATCATTTGACAATTGTCAAATGTGGTAAACAGCTGGAGCCCATTCTCTTTTTTCTTTTCAAACATTATAAGCTGTGGACCAAAATTATAAGAAAGTGACACTTCTGCCAAAAGAGAATCAATTCGTGTTTCATACAAAGGTCTTTATACTTGGTTCTGGTTTTCACTTGGCGATGACTTCCAAGATTTTATTTGATTACTGAACCAATCAGAATGATCTCAAGTTCATGACTCAGAGGATTGGTTTATCTTCTGAGTGCTTAAGATTTAGAAAATGTACACACTATCATTGTTTTGTTATCATTTTTAGAAATGTAAACGCCTAAAAAGGCGTTTGGCAGTTGAGCATTGTGTTGTTTCAAATGTTTAAGACTGTAGTAGATTCACTTTAAAAAAACATTCCACGAAACCTACAGAGATGCAAACTACTGAAACCTAAATCTTAATCACCAGTTCGGAGATTGTTTACAATAAACCTAAGGCTCGCTTGGGATGACATTGAAGAAATGGTAGATCTCTTCAGTGTCAAGGACTCCAATCTCTGTGGAACAAGTTGAGCAAACGACCGAGTTCACTCTTTCGCTTTGTGCAGAAAGAGTTTCTTTCTCCTCAGAATCTCTCCTTCGTTTACCAACCTTTGACGGAACTGTATTGTGTTGCAAAGCTCTATCTTTATCTACTTTGCAATTGACTACAAAGACTGCCCTGTACTGTGTCACATACTGCTCGTGCCTGCAAAAGTACCCAAATATTTGATTAGGGAAGTGTATAAATCGCAGTTAATAGTGCTAATACAGTTCCTACAGTTAGCTTCACATGGCCACCAAGAAAAATGCAGCAAGATGATCAAGTTACAAAGCAGCAGGGTTTGAAGACCTTGTATTAATTAGTCCATTGACTATCCTAAGAGAGTTGTGTGATAAGTCACTGTATTAATATAGCACATGACCAATGTAACTAGTCAAGTAGCTGTATCTATAGACCAGCAACAACCATTGAGCTGGTTAGCTAGAGAGGTTTTTAATCAAAAACCTGAAGCAGTTTGGATCCTATTAAGTATGTAGAACCTATGTAACAGGTAGTAAAACCATTATTATCTCCGGTCTCTTAACTGTGGTTCTTAGTTTCGGATAAGAGACGGTTCTTAGTTTTTAACTAAGAAAAACTAAGAACCGTGTCTTAAATAAGAGATATAAAAGCTGTTTCTTAGCCGGAAAGTGTAAAAAAAAAAAAAATCAAATCATGAGTTAAAAACCCCGGTTAAGATACCGGGGATAATGATGCCTTAAAGATTCCAACATTGAACATTCCAGGGATCTTCTAGCAAGTGACTATGCATCAGCCTATGCTCCAAGAAGCAAAACACATGGGTAGGGATTAAACAAGCTTAACCAAAGACAAACAGAAAAACAAATACTAGCAACCAAAGATTCAATTCTTGGTTGTAATGTTGTGAAATAACCTTTGACACTCAAAGCATACAGTGGTGAAACAAGCAGGACAGCTAAGGACAGCATCAGAAGTACGGCCATGTCTTTTCTTAGACATCCATAGTTCATCTTTAACATCGAGATCTGAATCATAGAGCTCTGGTTTGATGGAGTAATCAATCTCATCGTCGTCCGAAACTGTTACAAAGACACAAGAAGCAAAAACAAATCAATGTACAGAAACTATATTTATCTTCTTTCTTCTTTTGATTCTCCCTAAACTCCTCACTAATCAAGAGAATCCATGGTAAATTAGGGTTTGTTTACCCGTTTTCTGTGAATTGGCCGGAGAATCCATGGTGATTAGGGTTCGTTTTAGCTTCACTGGTTGCTCAGCTTCAAGCTCCGGTAAATCGAAATACGCCGACGATAAACTTGAAGTTTGGGCTTCTACGCAAGTACTAATGGCTGAGTTGGGCCCAAGAGATTAGTGGGCCTCATGAATTAAGAAAATCCCATTTTTAGTGAAATTCTTTTTGGCCAAGAAAATAAATGTAGGATTTTCTCCTTTCTTTTTGAAGGAAGAATAATATGTTTGGATAAATAACAAGTAACAATATCTAATTCAGATTTTATTTGTTATATATTCTATATCTGCAAGTCATGGTGGTTTGACAATCACAAAAAAAAAAGATTGAAACCTTACAGTAGATATAGAATATATCTTTTTATCTATTTGACTTTTGACTCTTTTTTTTGTCGACAGTTGACTTTTGACTGAAACTGTTTGTTTGGTTTCATCAAGATTATCAGAAAAAATGTAGAATCCATCTAGTATATATAAATAAGCTAAATACAACAATTTTTTTATCAACACAAGACAAGGCTTAAACACTATTATAAATTAAGAAAAAAAAGTTTAAAATGGTTAGTGTGAAAGTTTTTTCTTTTGCTTTGCTTCTTGTCCTCTTCTCCGTTGGTACGTTGATGTTTAGTATTTACACGAGAGAATTTTTTTAATAAAAATTGTTAGTTTTTTTAATAACTTTTAGTGTTAATGTTTTATTTTTGTGTGTATGATTGGCAGATGTTGAAGGATATGTGTTAGAAAGGGCTTCCTTGTGTTGCAATACTCACCCAAAATTTGGGAAGTGCAACCCAAAATATGACAACAAGAGATGCAACCGTTGGTGTCTTAACGGATGTGACAATGGAAAAGGTGGTTTCTGCAAACGTGTTAACGGAGGACAATGTCATTGTTATTGTTAAGAATCTCACAAAACCCATGTAAACACATGCATGAGCATTTAATTATTAGGTTTATGTTAATTGATGTTTTACCTACTTTTGTATGATTTATGAATTTATGATTTTGTACCAAAGAGATATGAAATCTTCAACTATTTTATGTTATTATCCATCCAATACAAAAAAATACGATGTAACACAAGACAAAAAAAACCCACGCATGGATAGTCTTGTAGCATGTGAACTTCCGGTGAAGCAAGTGACCCGAATTCGAAGCAACCCACAACACTAAACATGTGTAGTCAGTCCACATAAATATCTAATTATCACTGCAAGCAACCGAGTTTGTATGGTACATGTGGATAAACTCTTAAAGGATTAGTCGATTGGATTTCATTCCATAAGATATCTTTAGTTATTAAAAAAACACATAATAAAAAAATCATGATACATTTGTAGTAGAGCTGGAAGACAAGTATTCACTATTTTACGTATACTTGATATTTGACTTACTTTACACGAGTAATAAAATTTCAGACTTGTATGACTTGTTAAAAACAAATATTTACTATCTCGAGTACTTAATCAAAAATGAATTACTTACCCCGATCTATTACTTACGAATACTTGTAAATCATTTACAAATATTTATAAATATCTAAGAATTGCTTACTAGATAATATTCTATTACTAATGGATATCAAAGTTTATTTATTTATTCTACTAAAACGAACTTGACAATTATTTAAAAAAAAATTATTTGTACACATTATAAAAAGCGAGTTTAAGTCGAATAACGTGTTTGATATCTTATTTAGTAATAGGTTGTTTTGCTATTAAACTAATATCAAAAACAAGACAAATATTATTTTGCAAGTGACAAGTATTATAAGCAAGTAATGGGTATTTTATAAAACTAATAACGATTAGCAAATAACGAAGTAAATATTGAAAATAAAATAATATTTGATATTTGCATTATCCTTGTGAATAATGAAATTTGTTAAATTGTTATTCAGTTTGTCAATGCTGAATATTTAGATTTTCAAGGTGGATACGGGTGCAACAATGGGTATAAGGTGAATATGGATTAATGATGCACACTTGCACATCCCTAGTATAAACCACTAAATAAGACTTGAACTGAAATTACAACCATTTGTTGTATTTAATATTTGTTAACTCTCACGTTCATCTCGCATCCATAGATGTATTCACATTAGTTGTGTTTTAAAATATCATATTCTGTAAGTATTTGTACCAAAAAGAAATATTTTGTAAGTACTGTAAATGCAAGAGTTTTTAGATATTCTCAAGAAACATTTTTTTTTTATTATATGATTTGATTGATGTTGTCTGTAAAATGTATATCTATAGAATAAAACAGTTGATAAATAAAATAAAGAATAATTCTTTCAAATAGTTATTTTTAAATCTTATTACAAAAATAATTTTAAATTTTTAATATTTACTTTTTATTTTTTAATATTCGAAACTCAATTCCCAAAATTCTACCTTTTAATTCTAAATCTTAATCTTGATTAGTTAATCCTAGGATTATAAATATATATTTATCTACTTAATAAAACATTTTGGTTACTTTTTTTAAATATTATTTTGTGAAAATAAATTAAAAAAAATTTCCTAATTTTTCTAAAATAAAAAACAAACATATATTTCAGGTTGACTTTTGTCAACTCAAAACCACGGTTTGCAAAGAAAAAAAAAATCGCGTTTCCAATTAGATTTGCCAAAAAAACACGACCTTCAGGTGCCAAAGAGGGTTTTAGAAAAACAAAACCAAACGTTTTTTCTCTCTCTAATGGCCTTCTCTAGAATCGCTCTTCTTCACCATCAATTCTCCAGACCATTCACCACTAAGCAGCAAGTAGACAACACCAGATTCCTCCCTCCCCATCAATCCAAGCTTGCCCAAACCCTAATCACAATCTTCACAAGACAACCTTTTACACCTAACGACCCTGAGCTGCTTCGTCTCGCTCCCGAGCTCAACACTAAAGTAGTCGAAACCGTCTTGAATGGATTCAAAAGATGGGGCTTGGCTTACCTCTTCTTCAACTGGGCTTCTAAACAAGGAGGGTATAGGAACGATATGTACGCTTACAATGCCATGGCTTCTATCCTATCACGTGCTCGACAAAATGCCTCACTGAAAGCTTTGGTTGGTGAGGTTCTGAGCTCTCGATGTTTGATGTCCCCTGGTGGGTTAGGTTTTTTTATTAGGTGTTTGGGTAATGCTGGGCTTGTGGAAGAAGCAAGTTTTGTTTTTGATCGAGTTAGAGAGATGGGTCTTTGTGTTCCCAATGTGTACACTTATAACTGTTTGTTAGAAGCGGTTTCTAAGTCGAGTTCGAGCTCAATGGTTGTGATGAGGTTGGAGGAGATGAGGCGTTGTGGGTTTCGTTTCGATAAGTTTACTCTTACGCCGGTTTTGCAGGCTTACTGCAACGCTGGCGAGTGTGAGAGAGCGTTGAGTGTTTTCAATGAGATGCTTGGTAGAGGCTGGCTTGATGAGCATGTTTCAACGGTTTTGGTTGTGTCGTTTTGTAAGTGGGGTCAGGTGGATAAGGCTTTTGAGTTGATTGAGATGCTGGAAGAACGTCATAATATTAGGTTGAGTTATAAGACGTACTGTGTTTTGATTCATGGGTTTGTAAAGGAGTCTCGGGTTGATAAAGGACTTCAGTTGTTTGAGAAAATGCGTGGGATGGGTATGAACGGTGATGATATTGCGTTGTATGATGTGTTGATAGGAGGACTTTGCAAGGATAAAGATATTGAGATGGCTCTGAGTTTGTATTTGGAGATGAAGAGGTCGGGAGTTTTACCTGATAGAGGAGTACTTGGGAAGCTAATACGTTCGTTTCCTGAAGAAAGTGAGTTAAGTCGGATAACTGAAGTAATTGTTGGAGACATAGACACAAAATCTGTGATGCTTCTTTACAAAACTTTGTTGGAGGGGTTTATTCGTAATGATTTGGTTCATGATGCTTACAGTTTTATTCAGAACCTCATGGGAAATGATGAGTTTGATTGTGAGTCTGAGATTATACAGCTTCTAAAGGATCACAACAAAGCAATTCTACCAGATTTGGATTCTCTTAGCTGTGTGATTGACGGCTTGGTCAAAGCTAATAAGTTGGATAAGGCAGTGAGCTTGTTACATAATATTGTTCAGAACGGCGTTAGTCCAAGTCTTCTGATATATAACAACATAATTGAGGGGATGTGTAAAGAAGAAAGGTCTGAAGAAAGCTTGAAACTCTTGGGGGAAATGAAGGAATCAGGAGTTGAACCAAGTCAATTCACACTTAATTGTATTTATGGTTGCTTGGCTGAACAATGCGATGTTGCAGGAGCACTTGGCCTGCTGAAAAATATGCGTTTCTATGGATTTGAGCCATGGATAAAGCATTCGACCTTACTTGTCAAAAAACTGTGCGAGAATGGGAGGGCCGTTGATGCTTGCAAGTACCTTGATGCTGTGGCTGGAGAAGGTTTCTTTGGTCACATGGTTGCCTATACTGCTGCAATTGATGGTCTCATAAAAAACGAGGGAGTGAATAAAGGTTTAGAGTTGTTCCGAGACATATGTGCCAGTGGTCATTCCCCTGACGTGATTGCATACCATGTATTGATAAAAGCTCTATGTAAAACATGCCAAACTAATGAAGCTGATAAGCTCTTTAACGAA
Source organism: Sinapis alba (assembly GCA_012274485.2). Taxonomy (NCBI): domain Eukaryota; kingdom Viridiplantae; phylum Streptophyta; class Magnoliopsida; order Brassicales; family Brassicaceae; genus Sinapis; species Sinapis alba. The sequence goes on along the minus strand of MU105804.1, from coordinate 252,899 downwards.
ATGGTATCAAAAGGACTGAAACCTTCTGTTGCTACTTATAACAGTATGATAGACGGATGGTGCAAGGAAGGTGAGATTGATCGGGCCATGTCCTGTATTGCGAGGATGTTTGAGGATGAGAAAGACCCTGATGTCATTACCTACACTAGCTTAATCCATGGGCTGTGTGCTAGTGGAAGGCCTAATGAAGCAATCTCTCGTTGGAACGAAATGAAGGGTAAAGATTGCTGTCCGAATATAATTACTTTCATGGCACTTATTCAGGGTCTTTGCAAGTGTGGCTTGTCGAGTGAAGCATTGGTTTATTTTCGTGAGATGGAAGAGAAGGAAATGGAACCTGATTCAGCTGTTTACTTATCGCTCGTAAGCTCTTTCTTGTCAAGTGGAAACATCAGTGCCGGGTTTGGGATATTCAGAGAAATGTTTCATAAAGAAAGGTTTCCGGTTTCAGTAGATAAGAACTACATGCTTGCTGTTGATGCTGCAGACAAGTTTGTGAAAGATTATAGGACATCATGTTATCTTACATGTCTAATTAAAGACGGCAGCTTTCCTATCTTAGCTGTTGCGAGTAGAAAATGAAGTAAACGCTTCTAATTTTGGGACAGATGATACTTTTTATAATTGGTTGCAGAGCTTTTTAGCTAATGATTTGGTAAAAGCTTGGTTTTGTTTGAAACCAATAAGAAGCTATCTCCTTGTTGGTAATCTTGGTTTGATGCCATGCCATGGATCCGGCTCCTTGCAAGGTATTTCCTCTGGACCAAAATTTTCTCTTTTCTTCTTACTGACATTAGTCTTTCTATTAATGATGCTAACATATCCATAGCAAACTTTTTCTTAACCTTTTCTCAGATGTATGCGCATAACATTACAGGCGTAGACGTGGTGTCTATCTGAACCACTACTTCATTGACTGTTAATTATGATGTAAATAAAAATCTGTAGGCGTAAACTTGTTGCAGAAAGTTTTGATATTCAATACCAGTCCTGAACGAGTTACTCATAGCTCTGCATGCAATGCTCAAACTCAGATAATTGATATACGGATTGAAGATGACATTCAAGATATGAACCCGAGTTGCATACTCGGATTAGCCAGTTGGATAAAGCAGTAAAATCTTTTTGTCTATGGAGAACCCAGAGGTTGGCTTGCTGAGTCTCGAGCTCGATTTGGCGCTGTCTATGAGAGAAGAAAGGAGTAAAGAAAGCTGCAGGACACAGTATAGTTGAATCGAATGGAGTACCGCCTGAGTACCGCATAGGTTCATAGCACAAAACACATTTCAACTCCGAGCTCAGTGTTACACCTGGTTGCTACTTGGATGGATCTCAATGTTGACAATGACTATTGCATAGTATCATTCTGTTTGTTCTTTATCATATGCTACCATGACATAGTAGTTTTTTATTTGGTGTATGTTGTTCTTATTGTTGCATTGTTGGGTACTTTATAAAGAATGAACACTCGTATTTCTTGTAATGGAAGTTACCAAAAGAGAATGATTAGGTTTTAAGAACTTAAAGCAAATTCGATTTATTCAAACCAGCATGAGCATGTAATCAAAAACTGTTTTTCTCATTGTGATATCTTTTGATTAGCACTCTTTGGAAAAGAATATCGATTCAGAAAACAACCCTAAAAGAGTGCGCAACCCATCAATGGCGAGGGATTAGGGTTCTTTTTTTGTTTACTTCTTGAAGGTTTCAAGATGGGAAAAAAACGTGAGCTAGTGAAATTCACTTCACTGCTTCAGAAGACCTCTTTCTTGAAAGAGATCATACATCGCCGCTCCTATCTTAGCTGGAGACTCAACAACCTTCACTCCGGCATCATTTAGACTCTTAATCTTGTCTTGAGCCGTACCTTTGCCACCGGAAACAATGGCTGCAACAAACAAAAACCAGATACGAAAATGAGAGAAAGGAACTAAACGTAAGCGTTAAATGGCTTGGTTATGAACATACCTCCTGCATGACCCATTCGACGACCCGGTGGTGCAGTGAGTCCAGCAATAAACGCAACAACAGGCTTCTCAGTACCACTTGCCTGTTTATATTCATCAAAAAAAAAAAAAGTTGAGTTTTACTTTTAAGAATGAGAGTAGAGAGATGGACCAAGTTGAAAAAGATTAGCAGTTTGGTTCAGTTACCTTTATCAAAGCTGCAGCATCTTCTTCTGCAGTGCCTCCAATTTCTCCAATGAGGACGATACCTGAAACAACCAGCTGTCTCTTCTTAGTTTCCATCTTTCAGATAGAGAAAATTTCCAGTTAAGCTACTAACTAACTACTCAAAAGAGATGAATCAAAGGAATAGAAGTCTTCTAAGAGAAGAATATCTTGCAGTCTAAAGTGATAAAATGAACATGTTGTAATTCTACTAATTGATCTTTCGGTTAATCTACTTAGGAAACAATGATCTTTACGGTTCATCTGTTTTAGATAAATGGTCCGATTTCAAAAACATTACCTTCTGTTTGAGGATCAACAAAGAATTTCTCCAAGCAATCGACAAAGTTGGTTCCGTTAAAAGGATCTCCACCAATTCCTACACAAGTAGATTGTCCTAGACCAACTGCAGTTGTTTGGAAAACCTGCAGGAAAGTTGAAACGAAAGCAACCATTAGAGAAAGCCATAACCAACAACAACACACTTTCAAAAGCAACAACAAGCAGAAAAAACAACATAAAAGAAGAGCTTACAGCTTCATATGTCAAGGTTCCAGATCGAGAGACAATCCCAATCTTGCCAGGCTTGTGGATGTATCCAGGCATAATACCAATCTTGCATTCACCAGGCTTGATAATCCCAGGGCAGTTTGGACCAATCAGCCTAGTTTTCGATTGACTGTTAAGAGCATGCTTTACACGTACCTTAAAGAAGAAACAACAGCACAAGTTCAAAATCAAACCAGCCAATTATAGTAAGCATTGAAGGAGATCTAAGGCATCAAGATGATGATGATGATGATAATATACCATGTCATGCTGAGGGATTCCTTCGGTAATGCAAACAATAAGATCCAACTCAGCTTGTATACCCTCCATAATAGCAGCAGCAGCGAAAGGCGCAGGAACATAAATAACAGAGGCATTGGCTTTGGTCTCAGCCTTGGCTTCAGCAACAGAGTTGAAAACAGGGAGACCTAAGTGTTCTGTTCCACCCTTCTTTGGTGTCACTCCTGCCACCTAATTACACATTCATAATTACCATAAAGCCACAAGCTTTTTAAATCAAATCACCAACAAAGCTCAAGACTTTACCATTTTGGTGCCGTACTCAATGGCTTGCTCGGTGTGGAAAGTCCCGTTCTTTCCGGTGATGCCTTGACACATGACACGTGTGTTTTTGTCAACGAAGACGGCTGCAGGAGGCGGAGGATCCGACGCGAATGAGCGTGATTGCGTCAACGAAGTGAGGATTTGGCGTGAAGCTTCGGAGCTGCCGCCGGTTGAGCAACAGCGAGCTTTTGATGAGAGAGATCCGAGAAGCCTAGCGACTTGCCTAGACATGATTGCTATTCTTCTTCTTCTTCTTGGTTCTCGATCGGCTACAGAGAGCTTGCTCCGATCTGAGTCAACTTTGTGTAACCCTAACCCGTGTGTGTGGAGGGTAAAAACGGAAATATGAGAAATAAGAAATGTCAGGGAGCTTCGTTTGAATAATCAGCAGATCAAAAAGAGGCTTCTGAAGTTTTAGCCCAAGCCCAATAATTTCTACATTAGGGATTTTCTTAGTAGTTTTTTTTTTGGTCGACTCTTGTATTGATATCAAGAAATATTTAGTACGTAAACAATCTAAACAACCGTCATCACAAATAAAGAAAATTGAAACAATTTTGGTAAAAGAGGTGAAGAGTAATCATGCTTTCCATCCCAAAATTTTATATGTTACATACTTTTTACTAGCTATCATTTTGATAATGAAACTCCAAAATGCAATTGTCATTACATTATCCAATAAAATTACTATAAAGGTCTTTACGATAAAGTTGGCAAAAACCCAAAGTTTTCATATTGGAAAAATTGCCTGTAGAGTTTGTCCACATAGTACGATGAAGATGTCAACAAAAGCAATATGTAGGTCTTCATTTCATTCATCAAATGCAGATTATTTATTGCACAATACTCCTTAGATCTTTAAGACCCATAGAATATTTATTGCATGCTAAAATATATGTGAATTTTATCAACACAGACTCATGCTTATGACCTTTATACATCATATTCGTGAGACTTGTTGCACTGCTAAGTACTGAAGACCAGTTATTTGCAGTCCACAAGTCGTGGTGATGTGTCACCACCATAAAAAACAGCTGTAACTATCTTTATTCTTTACCATGGATTCCGGTGAACCATAATATATCTTTAGATGTAGAGTTTCTGAGGGTTCCCCAAAGTTCCATCACACTATCTTTAAAACCAAAATCAAGTATCCGTGGATCTTTTTTTATAAGTTTATATTTTGATTATCCACTAATTAATCTTTTTAAAAAACTGTTTTACTAGTATCTTGGTTGCTTATATTCATCGCATTAAACGTGAAGTAAGTCAAAAGAGATAAGGTTTAGTGAATGATATAATAAGATCAAGTTTATAACCGACAAAAAATGCAATTTTATTTCTTTTCACTGATACTTTACTTTCAAGTACTAATATCGTTGAACTGATTATTGGTAAATATATTAGATAGTATTGAGTCGACCAATATACATATGTCATAATTTGATTTATCACTTACCAAAGTTCATCAATGAGTGTGTCCGAAATCAGCTACAAAGCCCCATAAAGACAATCAGGGATTTATAGGGTTTCATAAGGAGCATATATTTTTGTGTTTATTGGATTTCAGATAACATATAAAAACTCTATATAATGATATATCGTACAACATTTAAAGTTTTGAATCATAGATGTAGAAGAATAGAGATATGTGATCTCAAATTGATTTGGGCTACAATATAGGAGGTAAAGTCTTTGATTAAAATCAAAAGAAATATTTTCTTGTTAAATGATGATTGTTGTCTTATCTATGGAAGAAGTTGATTTCGTTTCAACGTGAAGCCAAGCTGAAAGGAAGTTTTTGTGTTAACCCCGAAGTGAAAGCATTGTTTGACATATGTATTTGTTGATATCTTTGTTGTTTTGTGTGAGTTTTAGCATTTCCAGAGATATGATATGTTTATTTTGTGGTTTATTCAACAATGAATTTTCTTGTGATTACTTGATTTTCTAAATTGAGTCCAATTTTTTTTTTCATATGATAATGGAGGCACCTAGTGTAAAAAGCAGGAGATATAGCCAACTAACAACATTCAATACATTTTATTTCAAAAAATCACACTCCTACCAATTATATGCAGTCGCATATAATTTTTTAAATCATGATTCCGAGCGTTTTATTGTTGTTGGTAGAAATATGGTGAGATGACTTTCTTGAGTCTCCTTTTGCAATATCATTATGTGTTTTTTATTTGTTATATTTGTTTTGTTTGTTTTTAGGTTACTTCTTATAAATTGGATTATGATGATATATAAATCACTTTATACAATTGAGTGAAATTTTATTTTGTTGATAATGTATGTAATTTATTATATGTTATCATTAAATTAATATTTTAAGTTTTTGAAATCCCCATATTACAATGTTTCTTTTAGTTGTGCATTCAAAAGAGAGAAGTGTTCCATAGTCGAAACAAATAAAAAAGTATGTTCATTTTCACGTGTATAATAAGTCTTCCATAGTCGAATTAATGAAGACAAAGCTTTCTAAATTAGTAGGTTCAATCATCTACTAGTGTTAAATAGAGAAACTAAACATGTAATAGTGCTAGTTTATATATATATATATATATATATATATTATAGTAATATATATATGTTTATCGTGATTTAAATTGTTATAACTTTTTGTTGATGAGATATATGAACAAGAGGCTTCGAGAAAACTAATATTTAGATGGATTTCAAAATTTAACCGAGCAAAGAAATAGAATAATTTGGAGGGAAATGAAATGTACAAGACTTGCTCTGAAGTGTTCCTCAAAACTGTTAACATTTTTTTACGAGGTGAAAATGTCTTTAATGATAATATCTTCTCTTTTATTTAGTTTCAAAAATTAATATTCAATGTTTTTTAACTTGTTAATTACTCCTCATGTTATAAACTATCAAGAACAATCAAGAAGAATCATATTTTTTTATGTTCAACATAAAATAACTTATAAGTTTCATTTCAATAAATCGTTCGGAAAACTTGTGTTACGTTAATATTAAGTAGTCAAATCAGTAAACCAAGAGAACATACAAGTTCATGGAATATATAGAGAATGATACTGGTTTTGTATATTTATACATTATTAGATTTAAAAGAATTTTAAACTATTTTTAAAGAGGTTTTGTAGATTATACTAATTTCTGTATTAAGATTACAAAGTTTGGTAAAATTTATTATGCATACTATTATTTTGTTTGATTGGTTATTATTTAATTTTTTTTGGTTGATTTTAAATTTTCTTGTAAATCATTTTAAAATTTTACCATCATAATCCAACGTTTCTGCAAAATTTGAAAATACATACTAAATTTTCAATTTATTTCTATTATATTTATATATACTTTTTTTTGAATCACATTTTTCTATATCCAAATTTTTTTATGTGTAATGTTATTGCGTAACTAACTTTTAAAAGCATAAAATATTTTTTTAATATTTGTTTATACTCTAAAAAAAAGACGTTCCTAAAAAAAGAGAATTCGACAAAAATAATAGGGTAGCTGATTGCAATGATCAAAGAATAATCATGCAATAATTACTGGTCTTTTGTCCTAGATCTAACTTGGACAACTTTGGCATTTTGAGTATGCGCTAAGGAAATACAGTTCCTCAAACTATTCATTTTAGTCATAAAGCCATTATCATTTGTGATAAAGAAAGAGAGAGTGTTTTAGGAACTCTTTGTGTATCATCAAACCATGTATCAATACACTGAATTCAAACGAATATCAGCCATTTGATTGTTTTTGGTACCACCGGTCTAGTAGTCATTTTTCCATGCAAATATGAATCATACAAATATAAGCTTTTTTATTATATGTTTATGTAATCATGCACAGTTTTTGCCACTGATGAGATGACAATTTAGAAAAAAAAATCATTTTCCTATTTTCTCTTTATAAAAGCGTTAAAAGTGTATAAATTTCTGAAATGATTGTAAGAAGATGAAATGATTGATTTAATTTTGTTAAGAGATTGGACAAGTTCCAAATACCAAGGGGATCATAGTTCTGATACCATTTTGGATAAATGAATATGAGATTTATATTACAGTAATTTAACTATTGTTATCAAAGACAATCTTCAAAATCTGTTACAAACATAATATACTTTGCAAAATATTTTTTAAGATAAAAAGTTAAAAATCAATAAACCAATAACACCAGTTTTTAAAATGACAATAATTTACTTTCTATAAATTTTCGAATAACAATTTTTTTTGTTAACTATGTAAAATAATAAATCTAATAACTCTAGAATTTTAAAGATTTTAAATGTTGATACCAAGTCACAAACCAATGACACCAGATTAAGAAGCAATTTTGAAAAAAATCTTTAATAACGCAAAAGTCTTTTATTAAAATTCCAAGTCTTTTATTTATAGATGCGCAAACCAATAACACCATTTTTGATCCAATTTTGTTTTAACAAAAACCAATGTGTTGCGAAGGCCTGGTTGGTTAGTAGCGGTATTTGGTGGAGTAATCTTTAGGAGCAATGACGAGCCCACGACCTTTCCTTGCACCACGGAAGACAGTTTCAATGATATCAATGAACTCCTGCTTGTCCTTCATAGCCCAATTGATCTTGTTGTTGTTACCAGTTCCAAGATCTATCATAATATGCTTGTTCCTAAAGAAGAACATCACCGTCGAAGGATCATAGAGCTCGTACATGGTATTGAAATCTGGAACCTCAGTTATGTCCACTAGATAGATCACAGCAAAGTTCTTTATTGTCTCAGCTACAGATGCTAGCACCTCGTCCATCTACCCAAAAAATCAAAACCCTAATTCTTATAAGTTCTGAGCTAAAGAACACACTAATGATCTACTAGCACTGAAGGATAAGATTTGAATTGAAGCATCACATATCGAATCGAATAGTTAACCGGATTTGAGATCGAGAAGAGGTAAAGGGGGAAAGAAACAGTGACGCGTACCTGCATACAAGTCTCATCCCAATCATGGCCGAATCGTATGACGACGAGACGCTCTTCCTCTGCTAGAATCGATTGATCCACAGCCCAACCGGAGTGCAAGTGAGGTAGAAGATACGACATCCTCTCGTTTCTCTCTCTCTCGGGCTTTCGATCTCGTTTCCTACCTCTCTTTCTTTATATTCGATTTCCGATAACGACCATCACGACCCGACCCGACCCGACCCGACGGGTATTCGTAATTTGGGTTAGGATCTCACGCTTAGCTTAGGCCCATTAGTTACGTTAAGTGCAGGCCCAATAAGGTGAGTACACGAGATTGAAAAATGGACGGTGGAAAAGGTAGTAGAACACGAAACTCTGGTATGGGTTACCGTAGGTGATTAATATCGAACTATCCTATCCAAAAATCATCATCAAAGAGATCCATCAACCTCCATTTGAAGCTCTGATCTCTCTTTCTTCTTTTTTCCCTCTAAATCTCTCTCCTAACAGATTCCAACTCTCACTTCTCTGTCAGAATCCATAGATATGTCTTCTTCATCTCTCTGCCAAGCTCCCAAGATCTCTCTCACGCATCAACCTTCTTCCCCGGTCAACTCCTGCTCCCTCACCGTTATCGGATTCTCGCTTCCGCAGATCAGCTCTCCTTCTCTAGCGAAATGTCTCAGGAAACGAAGCTCTTCCGGTTTCGTTAGAGCTTGTGTTGCTGTGGAAACCCGTACTGCTATCATCAGAATTGGCACAAGGGGAAGGTAAAGTTTCTCTCTTTTTTGCTTCTCGTGTGGTCACTACTCTCTTCCTGATTATATGAGCGTTTGAAATGCTAATGGGTTTGCCTTTGTTTCGTTGATTCTGATTCAAAGTCTCGATTTTTACCAGTCCTCTGTTTAGATCCTCTTCCTGGCTTTGAGTGTGTTATAGTGGACAATGTCATAGAGATTAGATATGTTACTTTGGTTTGAGTGAGTTATAGTGGACAGTATCATCGTTGCGTGTAGCCTCTGATGAGTCTTTTATCATCTTTTTTTTCTGCTTATATACTCTCACTGTGTAGGACAGTCCTCTAGCGCTTGCTCAAGCATACGAAACACGAGCAAAGCTCCAGGCAATACACCCTGAACTCACTGAAGACGGAGCCATTCACATCGAGATCATTAAGACCACTGGTGATAAGATTCTCTCTCAGCCGCTTGCTGACATTGGTGGGAAAGGGCTTTTCACCAAAGAAATTGACGAGGCGTTAATCAACGGTCATATCGACATAGCAGTCCATTCCATGAAAGATGTGCCGACTTATCTACCTGAGAAAACGGTTTTGCCTTGTAACCTTGTCCGTGAGGATGTCAGAGATGCTTTTATTTGTCTCACTGCCGCCTCGTTAGCTGATCTTCCAGCTGGAAGCGTTGTGGGAACAGCTTCTCTCAGGAGAAAGTCGCAGATACTCCACAAGTATCCTTCATTAGCTGTAAGTTTTTCACCATACATAGAGGCTGCCACTTCGTAGTTATTGAATCAGGTGTTTATTGCCTCTGCAGGTTGAGGAAAACTTTAGGGGTAATGTGCAGACAAGGCTATCGAAGCTTCAAGGAGGAAAAGTACATGCAACTCTATTAGCACTAGCTGGTCTTAAGAGACTGAGCATGACAGAGAATGTTGCATCTATACTATCTCTTGATGAAATGCTTCCAGCTGTTGCTCAAGGAGCAATTGGAATTGCCTGCAGAACAGATGATGATAAAATGGTATAAAGAACACTCCTCTGAGCTAAACTGAAGTTTTTTTTTCCTTAATCTGATGATGTTTACTTTTCATGGGAATGATTCTATTGTGTTTTAAATCTGTAGGCAAACTACTTGGCCTCATTGAACCACGAGCAAACAAGACTAGCGGTTGCATGCGAGAGAGCGTTTCTCGAAACACTGGATGGCTCATGTCGTACTCCTATTGCTGGATATGCGGCCAAAGACGAAGAAGGCAACTGCTTTTTCAGAGGATTGGTTGCATCCCCTGACGGCACTCGAGGTATGAAACCATCCCTACATTAATACCTATGTGACATTCCCATCATTCATTTCTTATCTATTCCATCTTTGTGACAGTTCTTGAGACCTCAAGAAAAGGTCCATACGTGTTTGAAGACATGGTGAAGATGGGAAAAGACGCTGGGCAAGAACTGCTTTCTCGTGCTGGTCCAGGCTTCTTCGGCAACTAAGCCATTCGAAGAAGAGGAGGAAGAAGAATAAGGGCTGTGGACATGGACAGAGTCTAGGGTTTTAGGAGTTTTCCAACATCATAGATCCCTCTTCTTCTTCCTAAAACTGTTGTAACTTTTTTGATTTAGAGAGAGAAAGATAACCTTCTTGTATTGATTGTTTTCTTGTATGCAGAGATAAAGTTCCTCTTGCAGTTGTACCTTTTTCATCCCTCTATGAAACTTGTTCCCAAGAAATTACAGGAACAACAAAAAGAAACTGGAGACTTCTGCTCCATCTCTTTAAATCTTCCTCTTCATCAACCGGAGTTAATCAAGTCTGTAATCCAGCTTCAGTTCTTCCTTGCACAACGCTCTTGTAGCCACTGGAACAAGCGTCTTCAGAACAGGAGCATCCAAACTGCTATTACTCCCGGTTCTAGACCAGAAGTTCATCAACTTTGCCTCTCCTTGCATTCCCAAAAGCAACATATGGAATGTTATCTCGCATCTCTTCTCTGACAAAGGGAAGAAGTCATACAGACAAATCATAACATTAGGATACATCTCTTTATCTGGGTGATTGGTGAAATGACCAAACGCCAACGGGTTTCTCCTTTCAAGAACTGCTTTCTACATTCACCTAAACTTTCATGCAGCCTGCTCTGTTATGATTAACAAAAAAAGGCCCGGCTGGGGACTGACCAAGCAAGCTATAAAAAATAAGGGTACCTTGTCTGAAACGTTTTCCACGTTTTTAGCATCTGCTCTGATCCACTCTTAAGGCGTTATGAAAGAGCCGTCCCATACTTCTCATGATTCTCCTCCACGACTCCAAGGTTGAGCATTTATTACCTACCATCCCGTCATGCCTAGTGTTCATATATGAGATCTGTACATCAACGTTTGGGGATATATCACACAAGGGTAAAAGGCTATGAAAGCTCCCACGTCTGCTTCACCATCTATGAAACAACCATGACCTCGAAGGGTGTAGCGGCTGTAGCCAGTTCGATGCATGAAATACATTTTAGTACTGTGTGTGTGCCAATGTTCATTACATTGAATTTTTTTTATAAGTTACAAAAAAAGAACCAATCATTACATTCACCATCACAAGCAAGATTTTCTATCTTCCTTCAAATGTTCACTACTCTCTTTACTTCTATTTACTCCGCATTAAGCCTAAACAGCTTCTTCTGCTTTTGATTTGTATAATAGTTACAACAAAAAAGAATGGGACAGTTAAATAACAGAGAAAACTGACCATTTTCTTTAGTCCATAGCCGTTTTGTTTCTCCGACCAGTTAAAGGCTTTGGTAATCCATCAAAGATTGAGCTTGTAATAGCCGCAGGTGTAAGCAAATCAGGTTTCAAACTCCATTTTGAAGTTGACCATAGAGACAGTGATGATGAACCGTTACCGTCTGGATCTTGTAGACTCGATGCACTTGAAGATTTTCTTACACTGGAAAAGCTGTCTGAAACTGGAGAATCCATCAAGCTGATTGGTACCGGATTGAAATTACTGGTTTCAGATTCTGCTGATAGATTAGTTCTACTTGAGGCTTTGGATCTCAAAGCTAAGCCTTTTCCTGCTACTGATAAAAACCCGCTGTTGCTGCTGCTACTGTTCTCTTCTTTCAACAGAAGCTCTGGAGTCCGGGATGAAAAGTCGGCTTCAGATTTTTGGCGTCTTCTCCTAAACTTATTGGAACTCGGTTCTTGAGAGGTGTTGTTGTTATCAGGTGATTGGTTGACCTCTTCGAGAAGTGCATTGACCAAGCTTCTCGATTTCCTGTGGTGGTTCAAGGGAGCGTTTGTGGATGGGAAAGGTCTGAGGTATTGATTATCACCGTTGTTTCTTGTCTTGTAGTTTCCCATCTCTAAGCTTCCTCCAACAGAAACTATTCTGTTTGCTGGTTTTAGCCCGTAATAACCTTGCAGTGAATACATGGCTGGAGAAACTTTCTTCTCTGAAGATTTTAATCTCAGAGACTGGAATGAATCCAACACGTCGTTGTTGTTGTTGCTATCGTTTTGTGATTCCAGTTCGTGGCATGAACATCCCTCTCTGCAAATAAAGATTCCATATATTAGAGCCATCAAAAGAAGATCACTTGATAATGAACATGCAGCATCAATGATCTACTCTGGGAGACAGACAAGAAACAAAGCTTGGGTGTGAGAGAGGGGATTGCACCCCCCAGCAAAGCACATCAAATACTAAGTTCGGCCCAATTCGAACTTATGAGTCAGGAATAACTCGGCGTCAAGAAGCCAAGCCTACGATTCGGCCCAGACAAATTAGGCCAGCACGCGGTAAGGGTTTAGGAGCGCCGAGTATGAAAAGAGAGTGGGGACATGAAGGCCATCCAGAAACTAGAAAAGACTAAGAGCATTTCCAACCCTACTCTATAATTTACTGCAAAATAGAGTGGAATTGGAGATGCTCTAAGACAGCAAAAATTAGGGTTTATCATATTTCTCTATTCCTCCTGCCATAAACATTATTTTTCTTTTGAGTTACTTTTTCGAACTATCTTGTAACAAAACATCTTTCAAATAGCCCACAAATCATGTTTGCATAACACTCAGCACACAAATGAACACAGATTCAACATTGGGTAATGTAAACTGCTCTGCAATAAGAATACCATGACGACTGCAACTTAAAAGGTAGCTCAGATGTCAAAGATGTGATTATTAAGTACCCATGGTTTAAGGAGCCATTATATAAACATGGAGAAGGAGGATGTCTTCCAGGTAACGGAATCCGGAGAGACTTGAGAGCAAACATTTGAAAATCAGTAACAAGCCCATTCATCTTTTTCACATCTGCAACCTGAAACAGAGCATTTTAACAACACACACACAACCAAAAAAAAAGTAAAAAGCATAACACTTTATTCCACATGTGTTCTTCATAATGCCTTTTCACCAGCAACATTAAAATTCAATTTCCACATTTATATCAAACAAAAAAGGTCAAAACAGTGTGTGGAGATAGAATTGTAGACCTCGACGCCGTATTTGATGGCAATGCCGGCGAGAGTATCGAACTTGGAGAGGCGGTGCTCGATATAGCCACGGTCAGGGGAGTTGGAACCACGATACGGCGAGGAAGAGCTGGAAAGTGGAGGAGAAGAAGTCGGAGACGGGATCCGGAGAATCTTGGATCTAGAAGGACTCTTGTCGCGGGATCGATCTAAGAAATATTCTCCGTAACCATTATCGTCGCGGAATTTTCCGTTGCTGTATTCAGGAGTACCGTTGCGACTAGAAAGCCTTCTCTCTCGATCCATAAACATGTTGTGATCACAATTCAAACGTGTGAGGGAGAGGTTTAGAGAAAAAGCGAATACGGGGAAAATGAGGAAGAGGGGAGTCTAGCGATTAGTGGAAGAGAGAGAGGTAAATTGATAAAATTCGTGGACTAGAGAAGAGTCCATTCTTTTCTCTGAGGATCCGATGGAAATTTTTTTTTTTTTTTTTGCGGATTTTCAGAGAAGAAACGAACGGAGGAAGATATATGTGCTCCTCCTCCTCCTCTCTCGTCGCAATGGTGGAGTTATACGAAGTTTATTTTTAGTGACCTTAAAAATATATCGGGATCGAAATTAGTTGCATTATTATGAATTTATTTAAGAATATGCTTTCAAAAATAAACCAATTTACAAAAAAAAAAATGACATTCAAACTTTCCGGACACTAATAAGTTTTTTTTTTTGAGAAGAAAGTTTATGTTTTTGATTAATTATTAATATAATATATTTATTACTAGTTTTAGGCCATGTTATAGATTACACTAATAAATTGATTATTGTGTTTTCAATCTATTTTCAAAATTATTTGACAAAGTTTTTTTGGATGTGTATTTTGTAACAAATTGTTCTTAACGGACGAATTTAGTAATTATACTGATATGATGGCTGGTGTTCGCTAAGTACATGGATGAATTTTTATGTTATAAGAATTTTTTTCTAAATATTGATATTTAGCATATTCTAAAGGCGGAAAATATAATAGATGATAAATTTGTATGAGTTATTTTTTTGGCTATGATTTATGTTGATTTAGTTTTATTGAGTTGAATTTCGGGTTTAAAAATATTATTAGGAGTAGTATGATTATTATTTTTGAAAAAGAAGTATTGGAGAACATTTAAAAGAAATTAAGAGTATCAACGTATCTGATATGGTCGATTACAAGGTTGCTCCTCTGCTGGATAAAATAACAGGTTCTAAAGTCAAAAACCAAGTCTGTATGTTTGACAAAACAAAGCATGTGTTATGTCGGCGGAGTGGGGAGAGTTAATTTAATCCTTAATAAAACAATTTATTAGAGGACGATGAGAACCGTCACCTAACTTATTCTTGAGTGGCAGATGCTTATCATTCCTGGTCAGAATATATTATGGAACTTTTTTTCGCACCTCAATAAATAGCCAGTCAATGCTTTTTCGTTTTTTCTAGCTTCTGCATTCGTCTTGCTTTACACTTTTGATATTATTTTGTGTGATCTAGAAGATTTTAGTGATTTTTACTCTCATTGTTTTAGTTTAAGTTGTGTTATCATTGTATTTTTATCTCTAGTTCTCGATAGCATTGTTTGCCACGCCGACTTATAACTCTGGAAAGGTATTATACTTTTACCGGTGTTGTGTATTGTCACCATTGAATGGAATATTAAAAAGAAGAGGGCCGATGAGAACTATGCGTTGTACAAACTGTGGCTCACAACGAGGGACAAATGTCATGTTTCTATTTCGTTTTGTTAAATAAGAGGAAAGAACAAGCAAACAGTGGGGATGTAGCTCAGATGGTAGAGCGCTCGCTTAGCATGCGAGAGGTACGGGGATCGATACCCCGCATCTCCATCTTTTTTTAATCAGAATACCATTTGGAGAGTCGATCCGGAGCTTCATTATCAGGCCATTTCGATAACGTTTTTGGACAGCACGTATTCTTTTCTAACGCCGCTTCAAACTCTGTCAAACAATATGTAGAATCACATCACATTAGGTTGCCAATGTTGAAATCGAAATGTAGAGCATTAGACAAATCAAGTTATATACATATAGAATAGGGAGCTGGGATCTGAAAACGACACAGTTGCAACGAAACAAGACGATGCTTACTAATTACATCTGAATCACATTTAGATTCAAAAGAACAGAAAAAAAACCCCACAAATCTAAGCTAAAATGTATCAACACCAAGAAGACGAAATGTTTGCACTTTACAGAGAAATGCTATTAAAAAAAAATGTTAAAAAAAAGTATTTCCCCTCTTCTTGATTAGCTTTGTAGATTTGGCTGTTGAGTATCTAGTTGCTGCTCTGGTTGAGGAACAGAAACACCACCATTCATTCTAGCTCGAGCTTCTGCAAACATTCTCTGTTGTTCCGCTGCTGCTTCCTCTTCCGTCATCTCTGCTCCTGTGTTCATCTTCACACTCCTCTGTGAATCTTGCTGCAAACACACACAGGAAAACCAGTTATTACATCTTTAATACTCTTTCCGTTTCAAATTATTTGTCGTTGTAAGGTAAAATTTTTGTTTTAAAATAAGTGTTGTTTTCGATTCTCAATGCAAAATTTATTGACAATATTATATATTCAAATTTGTATTGGTTGAAATATGGTTATATGTATTAGTAATAATGTTTTTATTTTGAAACATGTAAAATTAAATGTTTTCTTAATCTGTGTGCATAAACCCAGAACGAGAACTAATATAAGACGGAAAGAGTATTTAATATTAAAAAAAAGAATCTGGTCAGGAACATAAATAATGGGAGTGATAGAGATCATCTTACTATGGTTTCATATCTATGTTGCTCATAAGCAGCGTAGACTTCTTCAACGTATTCCCCGAAGCCAAGAACCTGAAGTGCTTTGAGTACATGCTCAGGTGCGATTGTTCGTTTATCCTCTTTGTTACATACTTCATTAGACTCTGATGATATAAGATTTATAAACTCTGCGAATAAACAACAACGTTAGAAGGATGATCCAGCTGCATACACGGGTGTGATCATCTTTATTATTACCTACACAGCACTCTATGAGAAGATCTTGAGCATCTCTAGCAACACGAACATCTGCTGGTAACATCTCCTTTATAATTTTAGTCATTGTAGCTGCAAATTTTACAGAAACAACAACAAACATATTTTTTTTAATTGCAAACTCTTAACGCGTGAAATTAACAGACGTTATTACCTTTAGGAAGCGAAGCATCTTCCTTAGATTTTCCAACTATATCCATCGGATCCATCTTTTTTTTTATCTCTACAGAATCGCAATTCGAGACGAAAAATTAGATTTACGGTAATATTACTTTGTTCCACGAAGAGTACTGACCTAGTTTTAACACAGATCGAAACAGAGGCGGATTAACGACGGAGATCTAGAAAATTAACGAATCTCGAGATCGAGTCGCGGCGGAGAATCGGACGTGTTGAACGGCGGTTTTTCTCTCTCTCTCGGTTTCGCCTCTCTACTGCTACACGCACGAGTCGATTAGGGCAAAACTTAAAAACCAAAAGTAAGCGCGTAGGTGGCACTCTTTCCCCAAAACTGATTGGCGGCGCGTAAAGTTATATTAGTATGAAGTGGGCTTTTTACTGAATTTATATTTAGGCCACAGTCTGGTCCAATATTGAATTGACCTGATCCGCGGCTCGTTTCAGCGTTCAGTTTTTGATTTTTGAATATCAATCAGGTTAGGGACTGGGGCAGTTTGTAATTAGAAGAGGGTTTACTTAATTTAATTGGTTTTTTATTTTTATACAAAGCAGAAATTAGAATCATGATATTGGTGAGATATTCTAGATCATACTTCTTGTTTCGTAGTTTCTCGTCAATGTACCGAATACCCTTCTTTAGCGTATACTCCCTCTGTTTCATATTGTCGTTCTAGTTTATGCACACAGATTAAGAAAACATTTAATTTTACATATTTTCAAAATAAAACACTATTACCAATACATCTAACCATATATCAACCAATAGAAAAATAAAATAGATAAAAATACCAAGAAATTTTGCATTGAAAATCGAAAACGACACTTATTTTGAAACAAAATTTTTACTCCAAAACGACATATAATTTAAAACGGAAGGAATATTAGTGAAGTATTGACATATGATTTCCAAAATTTTACAAAAGAAAAATCATATCCTCTAATTTATAAAAAGAAAATTTACATAAGAAAGGGAGTTGGGAGCTTGTTATTGCATTTATAATCTACGGTAAACGATTCATCATATGTAAATTCGGCTAAACCATTGTTTCAAATTAGTTTAAAATTAGATAAATCCCTATAATTGTGTATGTATTTAAATTTTTGGTGATACAAACAATATAGAATTGGGAAAATTCTAATTGTACCCCAAATATTTAATATTATTTTTAATTTATTTTTAAATGATAATTATTTTTATAAATTTCATAAATTTGTAATTAAAAAGTCAAAACAAACTTCTTACATTATTAATAATTGTCTAATAATAATTTATAAAAGTTTACAAACTCTAAACAATAAAAAATTGTAAACTTTAAACCATAATCATTAAATCAAACTAAAATGATATTTTGATTAAAGATATTTTTGAAAAGTGAAAATTACTTTTAAACAATGTCTCCTAAAAATTTGGTATACTCATGTATAGTATGAGAGTTCGGATTCAGACAAGTGACAGAAAGCCAGCCGAACACTAACACAAACTATTAATATATTTCTTTCGTTTCATATTACTTATCATTGTAATTTTTTTTTTTCAAAATAAGTGTCATTTTAGAGTTTCAATGCAAAATTCATTAATAAGATTCTTCACTTTATTTTTCTATTGGTTGAAATATGGTTATGTGTATATGTAATTCTGTTTTTATTTTGGAAATATACAAAATCATATGTTTTGTTAATATGTGTGTATAAACATACAGATAATATGAAACTGATGGAGTATAAGTCATGGTTGTCCACTTGTCATGTTATATTCATAATCTGATCCATAATGTAATCAAGGTAAGAGAGAGAGAGATGAACGCTAAAAGTCAAGTAAAAAAACCAGAAATGGTATCACAGCATATTCTAGTTGACTGATTCAAGCTTCATCACTCTCTTCCCTTTCTACTATTCTTTTTTTTTTGTCTGTGTGGATATTCATAGATTCATTCATGTATTCCAAATCTCAGATTCCTCTTTGACCCAGTTCATACGCAAATGCATGTGTAGTTTATATATCTGTACTGTTTTTTTTTTGTTTTTTTTCTTGTTCTTGTGCCTTTATCTTGCTTGATGAGACAATGAAGATCTAGCTATCACTACTTCTGGTGCCTGTTGTTTTTGACCAGATCTGAGATTTATTGTTTGCTCTAATCGGGAAAACTTTCTTTAGCTTTTTATTTTTCTATTTCATTTCAATGAAAAGAGTGAAAGTCGCTGGAGGCAGCGGTTCATCGATCCCTTCCTGGTGATTTTTTTCTTTTGTTGATTGTCATTATTGGAAAGAAACTAAAAGCATGAACAGATCGATAAACCTCTGCATCCAGCGGTTGCCTCTTCATCAATCATCGCTTTTGATGAATCCATTTTTTAAGTTTCTGAGAAATTAAGTTATAATGTAATCGGTTTCTTTTTGTTATTAGGATCAGATGCAGAGTCAAGTCAGAGTAGAAAAATTCAAAAGAAAACAAATGATTTTTGAGTTCATAGGAGCAGATACATTGAACATTGTTTTCTGGTAATAGTTCAATCTGTTTAGTTTCCCAATACTTTTGTTTGTTAGTATACATATATGTTCATTGTTGACTGACATGCTTCTTGTTTTAACTTTCTGCTATCAAGTGGATCTGTAGTTTGCTAAAAACAGAAAAAAAAAACTTCAGATTCTTAGTATGACTTATGATTCATTTTTAGGTTTCTTTATTGGTCTGACCCAGCAACGGTTTCCATATAATGTTTTCTGTTTTAGTTTCATGTATAAAAAAGTTTGCATGGATTCTCCAGTTAAGCTCTTATACGGCATAACAAATATTATCTTGTAGCTTTGTTCCTTTTAGAACATGGCGGTGTTATTATGTTTACAGAAATTTATTGGTTTCATAACATATGTATTTCATCATTACTTCATAAGTTATTGCGAGCCCTTGTTTATGGCATCAATATCTTAGCTTCTCTTCTATTTCATTCATCTTTTTCTTCCACTGAATCAATTTGCAGTGATTAAATTCCCCATTTGAAGTCAGAGCAGTAGTTCTTGTTAATGAAGCGTAGTTACTGTTAAGAGCTGATTTGGTGCTCTGTTCATAGGCAAGAATAAAATTCACTCTGAAAAGTGTTAATGACATTACGCTTTTGCGCCCGGGGCTACAAAACGACCAATTTGTTGTGTCTTGGTTATGCTTAAACGGCAAAAGGAGAGCTAAGTGCAGAAGATCTCCAAAAGTTAAAGTCAGACTACGAACAAGTCGCTGACGATGTTGAAGAGCTTTCATCTTCTGTAATCTGATTATATAAACTAGAAAACATGTACATGTGTTTCTTACTCCCTCCATTTTGTATTACCTGTCCTTCTGTTTTATATTATTTGTTGTTCTAGGTTTATTCACATATATTAAGAAAATATATAATTTTGTATATTTTCAAAATAAAAACATAATTATTTATATATTTAATTATATTTTAATTAATAGAAAAATAAAATAAAGAATTTTTTTTAATGAATTTTGCATTGAAACTCTAAAACTACACTTATTTTGAAATAAAAAAATTTCTCCACGATAACAAGTAATATGAAACGGAAGGAGTATTTGGTTCTGCTGCGTAGTGAATATAATGAGATTTTAAGGTCTGGTAAAATGCTTATTCGAGTTGCCAGCTGGTAAAACATCCAAAAAGAAACTGTATTAAGGCCCAAAGAAAATGCTTATTAAGGCCCGTACGATCTCAAGGTCCGGTATTTATAACTTGTTCACTATAAATTAATGTATTTGTTCGGTTTAATCAAACCATTCCTATCGGTTATTGGTTTTTAACCGAACCAATTAGCTAACTGCAACTAATTAATTATTCTTAATTAATAAATGATGGAAAACTGCGAGTATAAGCTGACATGAATGCTTCATCTCCAAAACTCGAGATCTGGAAAATGCGAATCTGAAGGATCTTCGAATTGTGTAAATCTTCATCGGATCCAAAGGTATCAAGAGAGACTGAGGAATCAAGTATGGGCTGTTCATTTTCTGGATTGAACGCACTCTACGACAACGGCGGAGGCGACGTGTGGATCAATGAGAATCGTTTCAGGATCGTGAGGCAGCTCGGCGAAGGCGGTTTCGCATTCGTGTTTTTGGTGAAGGAGATTGTCGCCGACGCTTCATCCGGTGGTGGTCTGGCGTCGAAAGTCAAGGATCCAGCTCATCTCTCCGGTTAGTATTTGATCTTTTCTAATTGGATCGTGATTGCTGATTTGTTAGTCCTCGATCTGCGTTATCTCGATTGGATCTGATCTGCTGTTCTTGATTAGATATGATAGAACTTGTTCCAGAATCAATGTGAATCAATCTAGAAATCGTATGTGTTTGGTTTATGCTCGGAATCATTGAATCTTTGTTTCGATCTTGTGTAAGTTGTTTGATCCATAGTGCATCTGAGATTCTGCTGTTGGATTTGGATGATATACAAAAACAGAGTGATTACAGTGAATCCACTTTTATATAGTTTGATTCTTGAGATTGGTTTGTCATTTGTTCATTGGTACTAGGAGTAGAGTGATTACATGACTATTGTCTCTATCTGTGATTTTTCCTTGTAGCTGATGGAACTTATGCGATGAAGAAAGTTCTGATTCAGAACAAGGAGCAACTGGAATTGGTGCGGGAGGAGATTCGTGTTTCATCATTGTTCAACCACCCTAACTTGCTTCCTCTCCTTGATCATGCCATTATTTCTGTTAAGGTAGATTAAATAAGCTCTGGTTTGGAACTTTCATGTTTCTTATATACTTGTCTCTGTAGTTTTCTCATGTGAAGTCTGGTTTTGAAAGTGTGTTGCTTTTGATCCTGTTAGGGTGGCCAAGAGGGAGCTGGGAAACACGAGGCCTTCTTGCTATTTCCTGTTCACTTGGATGGGACCTTGCTGGATAATTCCACAGCGATGAAGGCTAAAAAGGAAACATTCTCAACAACTGATGTCTTGCATATATTTCGTCAGGTATCAACCCTTCTTTTAAATCCATATACCTAGCTTGTTAGTTTCTGACTTTGTTTTCTGCAGTATTCTTCATCTCTTGCTACTAACTATTATTATTTAGTATATATTGAGACCCATGTGATTAATCGTATGACTAGAACTATGAGATTTATTCAATGATTAGTTCTGAACTAGGAGTATGTTGATTGCTATTCCACTGCAGCTTTGTGATGGACTCAAACACATGCACTCTCTGGAGCCACCATATGCTCACAACGATGTCAAACCTGGAAACGTGCTGTTAACACGTAGAAAAGGGCAGACTCCTCTTGCGATTTTGATGGACTTTGGGAGTGCTCGTCCAGCACGGAAGCAAATCCGCTCCCGTCAAGAGGCCTTACAGTTACAGGTTCTATGTCCATCCCTTATTCTTACTACTCAGTATTCCATGTGTTAATAATCATGGACTTGTGAATATTCTTCATCTTCTCTTGACTTAAATAGGAATGGACATCTGAACATTCTTCAGCACCGTTTAGAGCTCCTGAGCTCTGGGATTGCCCAAGCCATGCGGATATTGATGAGAGAACAGATATCTGGTCACTAGGCTGCACACTATACGCAATAATGTAATACGATTATCATCCCTCTAACATTAAACAAGACATGTACTTAGTTAGTTGAACGTAAGAGTTTTTTTTTTGTTTTGTTTTGGATATTCATTTTGTGGTTTTCTTGCAGGTACGGTGTGTCTCCGTTTGAATATGTACTTGAAGAATCTGATGGAAGTCTTCAGCTTGCAATCGTGAACGCTAAGATAAAATGGCCAAAGGCAGGACCAAAGGCTTCTTATCCTGAAGCGCTTCACCAGTTCGTGACTTGGATGCTGCAACCTCAGGCTGCGGTTCGACCTCGCATTGACGATATCATCATCCACGTCGACAAATTGATCGCTAAATTCACCAAATGATTCTTCATTCCGGTGGTTTAATCTACAAGAGTTTTAAAGAAAAGGATTTAATATACATTTATTTTTCCCTCTCTTTATTTATATGTTTAGCTATTTTGGAAAATCCTATATTAGATACATATTAAACACATTAAATTTTCGTTTTATCTATTTGTAAGACTTCATTTAAAATAATGTTATTTTATCAGACATATTTCTTAATGTGTTTTAATATTAAATAAATTTTGTTAGATTTGATGTCAAGTGATTAAGGGAAGGATATTGTTAGATTTGGTGATAATCAACCTCATTTTAGTTATGTTTGTGTAATTATATACTTCTTTTGTTTCATTTAACTGGTTGAAGATTTTAAAATCTATTTCATTATAATTCATTAAAATTATCGTTTTATACTTTCAAAATGCAAATGTTACTTTTCTTCTTATCTTTTAATTTATTAATTAACAAAATAACATAAAATAATATATTAATTAAGGATATAATATAAAATTTAATGATTTTCTTAATAAAGATGATTGGTTGGACTCCAAACATAAAAATTTAGATGTAAAATTGGTTGGACTCCAAACATAAAAATTTAGATGTAAAATTTGTATGTAGGTGAGTTGGCTGTAGTTGTAACTTTATTATTGTAATTTGTTTTTGCATAGTCTTTTTGTTTTAGTTTTTGGTTTCTAGATTTTGGTTTTTGATTTTTAAAATTTAGTTTTTTATTTTTTATTTTGGTTTTTAGTTTTTTTTTTTTTTTTTTAATAAACAATACATTATTTTAAATAATACAATAAATAACCAATACATCATATAATATCTATAAATGATACAAAAAACTTAAATCTTTAAAATTAATTATAAACTTTGTTATGTAAGTTATTTTATTTATAAAACTTGAATTGCTATTTTTTATTTTTATTTTTAATATTAATATAATATATTGTTTTAATAAAACATATTATGTTTTATAATTTTTAGTTATTGTTTAATGTGTCTGATAATTATTTATATTATTTTTCAAAATGATATATACTTGTATGAGATTTTTATCTTTATGAAAATATTAATTGTTGAATAACTAAAATGTAGTATTTTCTGCAAAAATAAAAAATTGTTTTTAATTAAAAAGCCATAAAAATTGGTTATCTCCACAAATTGGTTAATTTTTTTCAAAAACTAGTTTCCTAAAATTTTTAAAAATCTATTTATAAAAAAATAGATCTGTAAATCAAATGGTTTTTACGAAAATAAAAACTAAAATCTAAAACTTAACGATGAAAAAATGGTTTTTGGAAAATTAAAATTAAAAATCAAAGCAAAAACTACAAACAACCATCACGTAATTGGTTGTATCTTTAAGTTTTTGGTTTTAGATATTTTAAAATAAAATATGTGAGATATGTGATATATATAATATAGTTAGTTTCAATTAAATAAGTTATATTAATAAATAAATCCTACATTATCAAAATTTACTATTATTTAACTATTTAATGTAATAAATAAATAACATTTATATTATTTTTTAAAATTAATAATTGAAAAGGTATTAAAATAATTAAAAAAATATTAAAATTAAAGTAAAAATTAATATCTAAATAGTAATAAAGTTTATCTATGTTTATCTAATTTATTTGATTATAGATGATTTTTTTCTATTTTACAGATTCTAACGTCTAAATAATAAATATGTATGTTTTTGACTAAAATGCATAGAAAATAAATTCTTAAACTTTTTGGTTATATCTTTAAAAATAAAACTATATTATAATTAGTAAAAATCAATAAAAATTTGATGTAAAATTTAACTTTTAAAAATAAAACTACATCATAATTGGTAACGTTCGTTAAATAAAACTAAAGAAAGAAAAAAAAGTCTAACCAATCATCCACAATATGTGTGAAGAAACAACAACATAGAGACCGAAACAGTGAATATATATATATATATATTAGTTGTTAATATTAATTCGTAAAATTTGTGACAACTTTGTTTAGGTATAAATCATTTCCCTATATAATTTTATGCATCAGACTCAAGATTCTCAACCAGTGTAATGAGAAACACAACTTGACCTTCTTTCTACAAAAATGGCAACTTGATCTTTTGTTGTCATATAATACATGCATGTATAAATAATGTAAAGTCTGTAGGCCATCGTACATTTTAAGATATGCATAAAGGATTGTTCACTAGGTACAGTGGTACACATAAATGCATAGCCGTAGAAACTGATAACTTGTTGTTGAAAGAGTTATTCCTTTTTAAAATAAAATACATGGTTTCTTATATATGAGAATATATTGAGAAAATTACACACATAAATATATATATATATATATGTATATATTGGGTACGACCTTTTACTTTTACGGATTTGAGTCACTTCAAAGAAACAAAAGAAATAAAGAACGCAAGTCAGTTTCTGGAAGATAAATGTCTGATAGCTATTTATTTTAAACGTAACTTCGTTCTTCTGTAACTCTTAAAGTGAAAAGATCTACAGTTCCCCACTTCCCCACATCCAAAATCATGATCACGCACCTCTATACTTTTAATTTTCAGAAACTTTAAATATTTAACCAGTGAAACCAAATTGTAACAAAAAAAGACATAATTATAAGGAGTTTCAGACATTTGGATGTAACATTATTCGGAATATTTAAACCGTCACCAGATAATCTGTATAGTAATTAGTTAACTACACAGATTTCTTATGACTACATGAGGGAATTTTGTTAATAATAACATAATCAGGAAAGTTGTAAAAGCTATTTTAAGTTGTAATATATTTCTCAGTTAATGTTGTAAGAAACATTACACAATTAGTTAGCAATATTAGTATTTTGTAAACTCCCAATTATCATTTAATTTCTTTTAAATACTGTATCATTTTAAATTAACATAGTAATATTTAGAAAGTTATATAGTCATGCATTTAATTGATCTTATATCATCTTTCTATTTATTCAAATATGATTAGGTCAATAATTCTTCAACACCACAGCATGGTCATGAACTGAAATTCAATTGACAGCATGTAAGGATTTTACAAAATGGACTTAAAATAATCCTGATATAGTTAAGTGTCTGCATGGTACATTTAATTTGCTGTTATGACAAAGCAAGCGAAAGATGTTTGAACTTTTTGAGGAAGAGAAAGGACTTTAACCGCAGTAAATTAAAGAAAGGCAGAACAGCGCAAGTCACAGGGATATAGTATAATCTTTAGAATTACTCTTTATTTAATGAAAAGAGAGTTACCCTCAGAGGCACAATTTCTTTTTCTTTTACTTTGAGAGACACATTTTTATTTAGCACACTTTTTTGTGACAGCTGTCTTTTTGTGGACAGAAGTAACCTTATTTTGTATAGAAAAAAAGAGTAATTGAACAGAATTAAAATAATTATATGAACACTACTATTTGTTTAAAAAATAATATTGTTATACGTAACACAAAAAAATAAAGATCAACACTTAAACCAACATCCACCACCACAACATCCTAATACGGTATCCACCACCACTTCTTCCTCCTCACGTTTCCCATCTTCGTATCCCTATCCACTATCATATTATCCACCAACACAGCATCCACTACTACTTTCTCCTTCTCATGTCTTCCATCTTCGTATCTCCATCCACCACCACATCATCCACTACCAATTTCTCCTTCTCACGTTTTTCACCTCCGTGTCCACATCCATCACCAAATTATCCATAACCACATCATCCACCACCACCACCACCTCCTCTTCTTCACGTTTTCAATTTTCATATTTACATCCACCGCCATAGCATCCACCATCATGGCATCCACCACCGCCACTTCCTTTTCATATCTTCCACCTCTGTATCCACATCTACCACCACAACATCCATCACTACTTCCTCCTCTCGAGTAGCCACCTCCATCACTGTTTTCACCGTCATGTCTTCCACCACCGCTTCCATTAAGGTATCCAACACCATCTCCACCACAACCTTCAACATTTTCATTTTGAAATCAGATCTTGAAACTGAGATAAAAAATCAGACAAGAAATTAACTTTTCATACATGAATTTGTTAGATATATCTATAAATTAGGAATAGAGAGTCACAGTTGAAAATGGATTGGAGTTTTAGATTCATGGTGAAACTCACCAATAGTTGAGGATGAAGAGCTACAGAAGCTTATCCAGCGGAACCGTCTCAGATCGAGCAAAAGCTAGAGGTGGAGACAGAGAGATTGAGCAAAGTGACAAAATTCGATTTCTAAATCGAGAAGATCTGATGTCGATTTGAAGATAGAGAAATAAAGATGAATTAGATTTTTCTTTTGTCGTGAAAGAGATGAAAAGATAAGTTTTTTTGTGCACAAAGAAAATGTTACTAAGAGATTTTTATTAATTAGTAAAAAAGAAAAATTAAAAGCTCTCCTAATTAAAAGGTTATATTGGTAAAATTATAGAAAGAAAGTGTGTTAAATAGGAATGTGTCCCTTTGTGAAATTGAAAATTCACTTTGTGTCTCTCGATGTAATATTTTCTACTTTTATTTAATGTACATTACACATTTTTCAATATATATTTTTTTTTGAGAAGATGCATTCTATATTTTCTTTTCTTTTTTGAACATTCATTTTCCAATATTTTCCCACCAGATTATAATTATTCCTCCCCAACCATATTGATTCAATTGGAGAGATTGCAAAAATAGAAACATAATAAAAAGAAAAGGTTGGAAACATTCTTCGCTTACACTTCCTTCGTTATTAGTGTTGTCCTCTATACTTTCACATTAAAATATAGAATAGCATTGATTAGTATTTGTACATTGTATGTGTACATACTATGCTCTCGTTTTGTATAATACTCACAAAGCATAGATGTAAATCTTGCACTCCTTGTTTACATTATAGTTTTGTGTAGATCGAATAAGGGATATGCATTTATCTTTGTTGAGAAAAAAAACGAATAAAATTCTCACTATGAACTTTTTATTACATCATCTTTTCTACATGTGAAATGTCGGAGCATGATTATTGGAAAGTTCTTAGAACATGATTAAAGGAAGATTTTTAACGGGGGTTTTTAACGAGTTTTTTTAGTGGAATTTAAAAACCGGTTCTTAACTTTAACAAATGAAAAGTTAAAGAACAGTCTCTTAAATAAGAATCCGCTTTTAAGCATGGTTTTACGATGAGGTTCTTAACGTAATTTAAGAACCGTCTCTTAACTTTAACTAAAAAAATTAAGAGACAGTTCTTAAATAAGAAACTTTTTCTTACTTAAAATTAAGAAACGGTTCTTATATTATTATATATGTTAAGAATCTCATTCCGCGAAACGTACAATAATCATGGTCTAAAATATGCAGTATTTACAAACTCAATGACACCAAAAACTACCTTATTTTTAAGATGTGACGTTTAGAGTTATTGCATTAAAAAGATGCTACCTCTGCGAGATAAGAGGCTTCACTTTCTCTCCTTCACGGCTTCTAGCTGGACTCTGGCTGTTCTCATCAACTCTCTCCATTTATGGCCCTCTCTCTCATATTTTGTTTTCTTAATTCAATTCTTGCTGAGGTTTTCTTATCAAAGCTTTTTTTGGTGTTCGAATTCTTATCAAAGCTTTATAGTTAAAAGTATGATAGTTAATAGTATGATACACCAAAAAAAATTCAATTAAGATTAATTTTGTGTTTCTTCGAGTTCTCTTTTGATTTAATTTTTAAAATGTTTATAGAAATTTTACACTGAAATTAATTATTGGATGGGTATGTGTTCATGTTTGTCTTGTATTATTTAATTTGTGTATATAATTTTAGGTTATGAGCTGTTATTTGGTCAGAAAGAAGATGAGAGATAAATAGCAATGCTCAGGTGTTGTAAATACAGCCTCTTCTCCATCTCTATCCTTCCACCCAACTCATCCTCTTATCTATAAAAGTCAGCCTCTAATTATCTTCTAATTTCCCCCCTCCAAAAAAATCAAGTAATTTTAAATTCTCTCTCTTTTTTGAAAGAACATTCCCCTTTTCCAATTTTTTTTATTTTCAAGAAACTCTCTTATTTTGTCTTTTATCATCAAATGCATATACATACATTTCACACACACACGCTTACATGATATGTATACGCGTTTACATTTATGTATATATATTGACACTCACACACACACTTGCTTGTTGGATTGTTTATACTTAATATCTCATCTTCTTGTGGTTACTCGTTCACTTTTAGGGTTTTGTTTCTTTTTCTTGTTGGTTTCTTTCACTTATATATAGACAATAAAAAGAGTTGTCATTGTATAAAAATGGAGTCTGGAAAGATCTTTGGATCCGAAGAGGATTCTCGCAGCTGTGAATCTGGATGGACAATGTATTTAGCCTCACCTTCTCATGACCCCGATGACAACTGTTACTATGAAAGTGGTGATGATGAAGATAGCGATGGTGGTGATTCAATGGACTCTGATGCATCTTCTGGTCCCATGGAAGCCACATTAAATCTCAAACTCTCTCAAGAGATTGAGGAGCAAAACTCTTTAAAGAAAAAAAAGAAGAGTAATAATGAAGAGATGGTTTTGGTGGAGACTAGGGTTCACAACAACAATCATGATGAAGATGCTAATGATGATGATTATGATCATGATGATGGTAATGATAGCTACAGTGCAGTTCATAGTTATGTTGGTGCAGTTAGACAAGGGTTTGTTTGAATTAATTGATGTTCCAATGTTTTCCTTTTACATGATCAAATGCTATGTCCTTAATTTGTTTAAGTTTTTTTGTTTTGTTTTGTTTAATGATGGAAAAGTATTTTCTGCGTGATGATTTGCTAATTATCGACTATAAGTATATGTACCTATTTAGTTGATACTCTATATTAGAGAGAAAGTGTTAACAATTTACAACGAAATCATAGAACTAAGACAGTGATGAAGATGATAATGATAGTGACTATATACGGTGACAATGATGATGATAGCTTGGGTCTCTTGATATGTACATAAATGCATCCCATTATGAGGTAGTACTACCCCCTTTATATGCCATCTTACTATATGTTTTTCTCTATATATACTAATTTTTATACTAGCTAGTACTCATTAAAAAAATATATACATAACATTATATGATAACAAAATCTTCCCACTAAAGTGGTGTTGATGTTGTTATCATATAAGTATATAAGATCAGAATTAGCTATATATTTTAGCATGTTTTGTTTACTACATCATCGCATGCCATCGTCAGGAATATTTAGCAATTTATAAACAAAATTACGGTTCATAAGTTAAAGCATATACATTTAATTTTTGTCTAGTTTATAACAAACAAGTCAGTATGCCTCTTTGTACAGTGAACCAAAACCGATTGACGATTTATTTAAATTTAAACTAAATTATTTTAAAACATTAGACGTTATATACCAAACCAATGTAAAGTCCATCATAGTTGAACGAACTCTAAGATCTCCACAGGTACAAGAGAATTATGATCACTACTATAATATCAAAAACTAGAGCTTTATCCGCACACTATTTGTATGAGTGTTTTTATTTTGTATGAATCCATTTTAAAATTAGTTATGATTTGAAAAAAAATATATTATATAAATCATTTAGTAGTTGATAAATTTGTACAAAATGATCTATTTTCTAATGTAGTTGTTTAATTTATAAACCATAACATTTAATATGTTCTTGTATATTAGTACAACTATTTTCAAAAACACACATGTGTCTTAAGAAAATTATATGCTATGTTTTCATTTTTATAGAGATCATTTTATTTTATCTGTCAAAACTAGATATTCAGTTCAAAATTTGTACTGTATGTTATAAAACTTTCTACACTTTTGACAACGTGTCTTGTTTAATTTTCGCAAAAAAATTTCTAAGAAAAATTTATTAATCTTAAAAATTTATAATATATATAGTTTCAGTAATTTTTACTTTATATTTGTAAAAAATATTTTTATATTTTTTCTACATTTACTTGTACTGAACAAAGTGGATGAGATGTCTTTAAATATCCATGAATATTCACAAATATTAAAACAAAAATTCAGATATCCAAAAAAGTAAAATAAATCAGAAAAATAAATCAGAAAATTAGATATCCGTAAAATAAAAAAAAATAAAAAATATTGAAAATCCGGCACTATTCGATTTGTGTCCACCCCTAATTACAAGTAAGAAGCTTGCAAAATATGAATGGTTTTCATAAATATTTGCCAAATATGAGCTATGAATGAACATGACAAAAACCACAACTCAATTTAACAAGTTTAAATGATAAATATTATAGGATATTTAAATAATTTAAAATAATTGTATACGACACATCAATTTATTGGTTTAATTAGACAACACAATGATTTAAATAATCTTAAGCAATAGTTGGTTATAATTATACAACTAGGTATTTTGTTCGTACATGCATGCATAATTTTTTATGAGTATTTATTAATTTATGTTTTATTAATTCAGAAACAAGAATGATAAGTTACTATTTATGTTTTTAAAAAATTTAAAATCAAACATAAAGTTATTTATATATAATATTATTTATATTAATAGAGGTTTTCATTAATATGTATATGGTTATTATTGTGTTGAAATTTTAAAAATACTCACATATTAGAAATATTTGAGAAAATATATCTATACAATTTTTTGATTGATTAATATTTAATTATAATTTCTTTTATTTTTTAATTTTCTTTAATTTTTATAATTGAAAAAATATTTGAAGACAACAACACAATATATAAAAATTATCTTATTTTTTAAATCTATTATTATTAATATAAAATTTACTTTTAGTTATATAAAAAAATATTTTAAAGTATCAATACTTCAATTAGTATAACTTTTAATGTGAGAACTTAAAAGAAAAATAACTTTACAAATAATAGTAGAGATTTATATGGTTAATAAGGTTTATAAAAGGACAGTTATGATGCGTGGCTATAGACACATACAACACATACAACACACACGTGAACACAGTGTGAGTTGTATACAATTGAGAGATTGAGACATAAAAACGAGAACCCATCATCTTTGGTTGTATCTTTAGTAGAGACAGGGAAACATGTTTCGTTACCATAGGGGACATCTCTTCTGCACGTGTATGTCTCTGCAATTTTTTTTTTTTGTCATTTTACCCCTAATTCTTTTTTGACATTTGTTCACATGCATCCTCCTGCTGCAACTACACAACTACAAATTGATAGTTTAATACTTACGTCAAATCGATTCTGAAAACTTTCCAAAGTTTGTTTCCCAATTTTTATTAGATTTATTTGGGGTTTGATCGGAGGATGTATATAAAAAGTATACGGTGTTGGATCTCATTATGTTCCAGATCCGGTATGAGATTTTGATCCCAACGTAATAAAACCCAAATTAAATTTCATTAGAATCCAAAAAGATTCGAAAGATCTACATAGGTTAAAGTTTACACTGGACTAAGAGATTCACTCACGTCGAACTAGGAACTCAAAGCAAAACATACAAAAATTAAAAAGTATTAAATACAACCATGAAGACACTTGATTCATGTAGGAGATCAAGTCAAATAGGCTGGGCATAAAATTCGAACCTTAAATCTGAACCAAATCTGAAATAAAAATCTGATATGTTATCTGATCCAAAATGTAAAAATACTCAGACGGATCTTGTAAGATAGTATAAAATTTATCCGAACCCGAAGTGTTATTAACCGAACCCAAACAGATAATCTCTAAAATTAATAGTCAATAAAATATTTGAAATATGTATAAGTATTACAAATACTTAATTTAATATTATATATTAATATGACATATAAAAATAAATATTAAATTTAAATAAATACTTTAAATATTTAATTAGTTATAAATAAGTATTTTAGAATTTGCTTCATGAAATAAAAAGTCTAAATTTATCTATAAGATAATGTATATGGTTTACAAATGTGTTTGTTTTCATACTTGACTTAACATTTTATTGTTATTTTATCAATTTTATGTATGTTGGATTTTTTAAATTCAATTTCAGTGTTTTTTGTAGGTTTTTATTTTAAAATTTTGTTTTTACTTCAGATATATTCGAACATAACCGATATAACTCGAATCCCAATGATATATGATTACTTTATGGGGTTTAATATGTTATACAAATTTGAACTGAACTCAAAGTGCTATTATTCGAACTCCACCCATACTAATAAAATGTTAGAATGAGATGTAGAAGTCTAAACCTAAAAATCCAAAAACATGATCCAAACACGAATGTGTACCCAAAATGCTCGGACCTAGTTACGATACACCTCTAAGGACTTGTAAAATGAGGAAAACAAGCCAAGAAAAGGGATATGATTTTCTCTATATCTAAACTATAGTCTCAATATATTTATATTCTCTTGTACTTAGATACCATATGTATTCATCGTCTACTCTTGATCTTATTATCAATAAAATAAACATTTTCCATAGTTGATCTCAAGCTTTCTATTTTAGATAGCCGTTTTTACAAGTCACCAAAACATAAACCTTATTTATGAGTGAGTTAGGATTTAATATTTGGCGCTAGAAGAAGGGAAGATTCAACATAAATATCTCTCTAAAAACCCGACGTGTAACAGAGATCATAATGTCTGCAACTAACATGAACAACTCTAACCAAAACAATTCCCCAAACAGAAACCAGGTCAATCCAGATGGTGTGCAAACCAATCCGCAGCTAGACGCCCAAGGAAACCTGATCACTCAGAAGGCATGTGCTCAGCAGTTTGGCCCTAACAAACGTCTCATCGCTCCATCACCACCACCGACAGACATACTAACCACACAGTCCATTTCATGGAAACCATATTAATAGAGGTACTTGAAAATATGCGTAATATTTTCTCTTTTTGCTTCAACGTGCAGTTCAGCAGAATATTGCAGGATAATAAGCCCTACGACGCTTGGAACAGGTCCCCAAACCTAAGCAGAGCAACAAGCTCAGATCAAAAATTTACTGACACTATCACCAAGAACTCCACAGAACGTAGCTCTTGAAAGGAACACGGCCTCTGCAAAGCCTAACAGATCAAACAATAACTATGGATCGATCCCATATAAGGAAGCATCAATCCATGAGGAAGATATCAGGTATATCATGCAAAATTTAGCATGGCATCAAGACGAGCTCTGGGTGGTATGATCCTAATTTCACCGAGCTACAAGCTTGGCTACTGAGATAGACATACTCATTAAGTTGACATAAAGAACACTATTCACAAAACATATCACAAATATTCATATCCCAAACGTCAAGTTAAAGATCCCACTCTATGAAGGAAAAAACGAACATGACCGATTTTTGAATCTTAATGGGATGGACTCAATTCAACGATAAAGAACGATTGACAGAGTTGAATGCTTCACATTCAACATGTAAAGATGATAGACTTCTACGGATATTCATAGCTCCCATCATTGCTTCAATTGCTCCTTCACTCTTACAAAACCATGCTTGTCCTGTATAGTTTGAATCTTCTTTACAGGTTAGTAGTTTCAGATGAACGTTCGACAAAACAAAAAGATTAAATCTTTATTTACATTGTCTCTATCTCTCTGCTCAATCTTTGGTGGGTGTAGAGAAGCTAGTAACTGAAGCAGATCTATTCAGACAAAGAAGAAGATGTATGAGCAACATCAACATCATTTAAGCGCTTCTGAATTTAGAGATGATAGCTCGTGGCTCGCCGGTAACGACGGCGACCTCCGAGGACTACCTCATCACCAATATAATAATTCGGGAAACGAGAATATGGATCAGAGTCTTTTGGAAGATCTCATTCAAAATGGTTCCCCCATTTGAGCATTACATTACGGTGATGACTATTAAAATAAGAATAAAAATGCATAGGAAAAGAATGTGTAACAATAAAATAGAAGGAATAAAAAAAATCTTTATTAATTTTGTTCTATATCAATTTTGATAAAAAATGTTTTTGTTTTATAATTCCTTAAAATTTAAAGAATGACAAAGAATCATACACAGTTTAGACTATATTTCACCATTTAGATCATACATGATAACACACTTTCTCTAGCTAACTCAACTCATATTTTGGATTTGAAATGTCTGGAAGATATAAAAGAGTGTAGCTTTCAGTTTGAATGATGTCCTTCTCGTTGAACGTGATTACACAAAGAAAGGAGCTCGTTAAGCGGCGAGGTTCCATGATCGACACAAAGATGCCTTCCAGAGAGTCCTTGTCCAGAAAGGTGAGGAGTTCTTCACTGATAGTTGCTAAGAGATGTTAAACTAGATTTTGTTTCTTTTTATTTTTTGAGTATGGGCTGATACTAGTGTGGTTTAAGGGCTTGATGAATGTTGTTTATAATAATAAAGGATTCCTCTTTCTTGGTGGTTTTAGACTTTTGTTTAAGAACTTTAATGAGTGGTTTGGGGTTTCATGGTTTATTCGAAATTAGATAAATATGTTTATTTTTTAATAAATGTTAAAGATAGTTTAGATATTTTATAGTCTTTTAAATTTTTTATAGTTTTTTATTTATTATTTTGATGAAAAATAAAAATTATTATTTTGAATATTTCTTACTTAGTATAAGTATCTTAACTAATTACTAATTAGATTTTTGAATAATATATATTTGAGTATGTTTTGATCAATTTTTTTAATTTTTTAAATAAAACTTTGGGTGGTTTCAAACGTTGATTATACCCCAATTTGAATAGAACCCAGAAAGAATCGAACCAAATCCGACCCGAGAGTTAGTAAAACTGAATGAGACTTATGAATATAGTATTAGGGATAAATGTCTCACATCAGAAGTTGGAAGAGATCATAAATAATATATAATATAGATAGGTCAATCCACTTATCACCAATTCTTTTTAGGTTGGAAGTCCATCTAACTTAACATGGTATTATAGCCCAATCCAAATAATCCAACCCAATCCATTATCGATCCAGCCCAAAATCGACCTATCGATCCTTGTCCAAACATTCCGAATTGACGTTCAAAGAGCCATCATCTCGAGGGGGCGTATTAGAAATAAAAGTCTCACATTAGAAATTGGAAGGGATCCTAAATAATATATAAGATAGATGAGTCAATCTAGTTATCACTTATTGGTTTTAGTTTAAAAGCACATCTAACTCAATCTAGTGACTTTGTTTGTTCAAGGCTTGGCTGTATCACTTGTTAACTTGTGTTTCCATGTACTTTGAATTAAAAGGGAAGAAATGCTTCTCAAGCAGTCACAGGAAAAAAAGAAGAGAGACACTGAGGTTGTGAGCAATGATACTAGGGAGGAAGATGGTGAAAACACAAAAGCTTTGGCTGGTGCAGAAAAGGAACAACTTACTAGACTAAGAGAGCAAGTGAAACGACTCGCAGACAAAAGTTATTAGACAAAGAAGAGGTTTTAAAGTTAATGGAGATAAATCAGGTACATGAGAAGCTTGAAGAAACAAAACGATTGGTTGCTGAAAAGGAGATGCTGATCAATCTATTCAGTTACAGTTATCAGACACAAAGGTAAGCAAACCTTTTCTTCTCTTGTGTGTCTTCAGATTTGTGTTTGTTTCTTTTGAATCTTTAGAGACTACCTGTTACTTCTGAGCATAACTTGTTATCAGGGATTTGCTTTCAAATGTTAATAACTGTCTTCACTAGATCAAACTTGCAGCCAGGCAGGCAAGAGAAGACTCGATGGGAAGCAAAGACGAACAGGAACCAGAGCTATCAAGTTTCAACAACAGCTAGATGCTGTTCAAGGAGAAATCTCTTCCTTCACCACGGGTATTTGAAACCCTGGCAAACATAGAATCCAAGAAACTCGACAACCCCATATGAGTTTGACCATCTTCCATATCTCGTAAGTCAACATACAATGACGATCATCTTTCTTTTGGAGATCATATCTAAAGCTGTTGCAAGTTGCAACTACATTGAAACTGAACTGAGGAAAATGGAAGAGGCAAGACTAGCTTACGTTGCAGCTGTAACTACAGCAAAGAAAAGACAAGATGGGAGTTTCTCTAGCCATGGTTGCTAAAGCTCGAGGATACTTGCAATCACTAGCCTTTAAATACTAATCATCTTCAGTGACTTTCTTTGTATATAGATGAACAAAAATTGGATAAAGTAATGGTTTCTACTCAAGAATGTGTTTCTCATTAACCAATCAACATGCCTCTCCAAGATCCTCTCCTTCGTCAAATTGCACAAGTAATAGAGTAATTGGTTTGTTTTGATCCAATTAAAAAAAAAAAAAGAATATAGGTATAAACACACAAGCTTCACACATTTCATAAACACTCATTCAATAAAAGCCGTAGGGATGTTTTTTTTTTTTTGGGTATGTGTTTTCTTCTAAGCATTCTTGTTTTGCCAAGGCTTGAGAACACCAACAACGATCACTGCAACAACAATGAGTAGGATGATTATTGCGATACACATCCATTTTCTTGAGCTCTTCTGTAAGCTCTTTGCTCTTTGAAGAGCCGTGTTTCCTGATTGCACGTGATCTACTGCATTTGACACCTAATATTTGCCAATAACACAAATTCATCATCAGTTACCACTACAATGCCTTCATGTTAAAGAGTGTACTCACTTACCTGAGATTCTATGTTGTCAAGCATTTCTCCTTGTGCATCAACCAAAACTGCCATGTCCAAGAAAATCTGCAACAAAAGGAGAACCTTGATAACTCTGCCTTTAAAACTAATGACTCCATTATCACAAAGACAAAAGAGTTTGACTAATAGATTGCATCAAACTCAGCTCAAAGCTGTTTCATCTCTTGTAAGAGATTAATGAAATCCAACATACTTGTTGTAAGTCAAGAAGTTTCTTTTCCAAGTCTCTGACAGCATCATGACGCTCTTGGATTTCCGCCAAGGTGTCCATTACCTGAGAGAGAGAGAAAAAAATTGCATGTTCAAGATCTTGGATTGTTTATATACATTTTAACACATAACAACATAAAAGAAAGAGGCTCAGACCTGTCCTCTTCCTTGCTCCTGAATCGCTTTCTGGAAGATCTGTTCGCTGTTTCCAGTTTCAATCAACTCATCAATTGTCTGGAAATCAAGAAACGGCAAAGAAACTAGTGAGTTCTTGTTCAAACTTCTGAGACCATAATTAAACTCAGACTCTACTTTACTTACATCTTCATCCGCTCGTTCTCCAGTTACTAATGCAAAGACAGAAACAATAAGAAGAAGGAGAAGTAAAAGGAGATAAAATTTAAGTAAACAATCTCAATGAAGTGCATACCTGTATAAATACGCCTGTCAACCACCTCGCGATACTCTTGTTGGATGTTTTCTCTTAGAACCTAGAACAAGTCGCATTATTAATTTGAGGAAATAACAGTTTTCAGATAATCTTCAAACAGTTACTTTGTTCTTCATAACTCACCTGAAACTCGGCCATCTTGTCTTTAAACTTCTTCTTTAAGGAGCTGTTGCAGAGGAAGAAAGATCATAAAGGTCATACCTACATTTTTCTAAAAACAAACTTCACATTAAAAACTAATGACTGAGATAACAACAAGAATACTCACAGTGTCGTTGCTGTTCTTGATCGATCCACACCAGATCCTTTGGCACACCCAGGTTTTTGTCTATTTGCCAAGTTCTACAACATTTGAATGAATATTTATTAAATACAAAAGGAACGGATAAAAATCAACAACTGCAAAATGAAGGATAAAGGGGGCAGTGACTATACCTCTCTGTCTAGCTCCTCGAGTTTCCCCTTTATGAAACGAGCAATACTACCGACTTCATCAACGTCCTTTTCCATTTTCTTCTTTATTGCTGTTTCATTACATATGGAGTCAAACACCAGACTACATGTCAGGTTACGGCAAACACCAACACTAACTTCTCAAGTCGTTTAAAAAACAAGAATTTCATCTAAGTTAGGATCTATCCTCTGTCGTCTAAGAATTCTCATACATGACATATATGGTTAGTTCATCCAATGCTTGATTCGTAGTTCCAGTGGAGTACATCATGCTTAAGCTAAAGTTCACTGTATCCACTGCTAGTGCAAGCTATACCCCTAATGAATCATCGAAACCTATTTCTTTCTACCAATAAATCCCAAAACATACCTAATGAATGAACAAAATATATAGAAAAGAGACAAACATACCCTTCATGGCAGGAGCTTTGGTCACAGCCTTGGACTCCTCATGTGCAGCCTATAGGGTTTTAACACGGTAATGTAACAAAATCATAAATCTTGAAAAAAGGAAAGCCAACAAACATCGTAGCCAAATTGCAATGGAGGTTATCTTTCATATTTTCGATGCAAAATAAACTCATTACGACTAAATATATAGCACTGCAATTCATGAAGATAATGGCGTATGGTTGAAAAAAACGAGTGATTTGTTTATATACCTGAAGTTTCTTGAGAAGCTTATTAAGCTTTTCATATTGTTTGTCAATGTCTTGAACCTAAGAAGAAAAAAAGAGGAAAAGCTAAGAGAGAGGAGCAAGTGGGTTTAGTTTAAATGTATAGCACAGCAGTTGAGTATTATTGAGACGATGGATCACCTTTTTGAAGAAATCTTCTAAACCTTGATCTCCTCCTTGTTCACCTAGCTCGACATCACCTTGTCTAGAAGATTCACCTCGTGGAAGCTCAAACGAACCCTATCAAAAAAACACACATTAAACCCAAACACAAAACCCCTCACAAGCATATACCTTGGAGTCTTACACGAGAAAAAAAAAACAGAAAAAGACTAAACTTTAGATCAAATAATCAGATAGGAACATTACATTATAGTTTATTACAATGATCGATTTCAATTGCAGAACATAAGAAAGTGTCCTAATTTCGGAAATCAGCATCCACATTAGATAATCAACACCCCCAATTCAAACTCAACAAAACCCTAAAGTGTAGAAGTTCTCACCTTAAGAAGATCGTTCATCGTATTGGTTTTGGTTTTGGTTGACACCAAGAACGAAGAAGGACAGGACTCCTGTTATGCTAAGGCGAGAAGAAGACGTGTGGTGGGTCTGCAACGCCGGAAAAGTGTCGATCTTCGAGGAACAAGAGAGAGAGAGAGAGACTTAGAAGTGAGACAGAATCGAGAGAAAAAAAGTGAAGGAGAGACGGATCTGGCTAAATGTGAGGAGATTAGTAGTAATCTTAGGGATTAAAAACAAAATTATACCAAATTGATCGGTTTTTAGGAGTATTAATAACCGAAATTAAACCGGGGATTAATACATTTACAAGCAGTTTTTTTAAATCTGTAAACGGGAACCATGACTTTAACCGGTTCGGTTTGGTATGAACAGACTGATGTTTCCGACATGCCGTCCTTGTCCAGCTAAAGACAACTCCTCAACTCCTTTAGGTGAATGCCTGAAAAGTATATTTGTAATAAAAAAAAAATCGTTGCTGTTATTATTTGTTTTTTGTCAACCGTTGCTGTTAATTTAATAGTATAGAATTATAGATTAGTTCTGTCTTTTTCAAATTAATTATTCGTTGGTCAATTACAATCTATCATATACTATAATTGTCCAGCATGCTTCTTCCTTCTTTTTCACGATTTCTTACTAAAATGAAAATGAACATAAATTAACAGGATAATGTTTTTGGCTTTAATATGGTAATGATTAACGGATAATTGATAAATTAGTATTCAATATTTCGTTGTAAATATGTTTAAATTCAATCATTATAAAGGCTTCGTAGTTCACTTTTAAAAGCGTGACTGCATGCATTGTGTGCATATTGTATTACGGCTCCCTTGTATTACTGGGTTTTTCAACTACAAAATATATGTTTTACAAAAAAAAAACTACAAAATATATGGACAGAGTGGAAAGTTAAAAATAATATTAGTTACTGGTAAACTTTGATTTTGATGTTTTGATTATATATATATTCTAAAAACTGTTTCAATTTTGATATTGATATTTGAATTAAATGCTTCGAGAAGAAGAAAAGTTAGCAGCAATTAACAGGAAGGACAAGATAGGTTGGGGATAAAGGAAGAGAAGTAAGAAGAATTTGCATGCATAAGCTAAGTCAATTATGTGAAAATGAAACAAAGTGTAACTTTCATTTAAAAAAAAAAATAATTTTCTTCATCTTTAAAGTTTGAAGCGTGATGAAAGTAAAGTTGATAATCATATCACATATGGACCATTTATACCCAGTTTTATATCATATACTCCCTCTGTTTTTTTATTGTAAGTAGTTTGAGCAAAATTTGTTTGTTTCAAAATATAAGTAGTTTTTATAATTCTAAGTAATTTTTACTTTTATTGGGTATAGTGTGACCAATCAAATAATACATACTTATTTATGATTGGTTCAACTACACATAATTTGTTTATCAAATTTTACTTTTGAAAAAATCAATAACTTTCTTAATATTTGTGCATTCAACTCAAACTACTTACATAAAAAAACAGAAGGAGTATTCTCTTAGTACTAAGAGCATCTCCAACCCCACTCTATTTTTCACTCTAAAATAGAGTTTAGAGTAAAAAGTGCTCCAATGGTACTCTATTTCTCACTCTATAATAGAGTGAAAAATAGGATTACTCCAAATATAGAGTAAGTTGTTTTTTTTCTTTTCATCACTCTATTTTTCACTCTATTTTTCACTCTAAAATAGAGTAACATTGGAGCAAACTCCAACTCTATTATAGAGTTACTCTATTTTAGTGTAAAAAATAGAGTAAACCATTGGAGATGGTCTAAGAGAAGGTATTGTAACTTTAAGCATGTCTAAGAAAACAATCCAAAACATGGTATCTAAATTTACCAGGCATGGTATCTAATAATGACTGGGGAGTGAAAGAAGAGACAAAAAGAGAGAAAAAAAAGAGCAATTTAGTTAAAAGAAGATAAAGTTATAGGGGTCGGTGCTTGACTGCACATCCAATTGCATGCTGTCTTCACTGCCTCATGTTCCTTCTCTCATTCTTCAATTCCAACAACTCCCAATAGATTCATCCAACAGGTTAAGATATTTATTAATATTTCGAGATAACAATATTTTATCTGGGTGTAAACCTTACAACAACACTTTGCAACGGGTCTGATTAGAGGAAATGTATGATGAATCAAAAGAAAAGGCATATATGTTCGATTCGGGTTGCTTTCTAAGACTAAGCCCTAAATAGAAAACATGCATAACAGCTTTTTGTTTAATCCTGAGCCGTCGTTCTCTGTCTGTGAAAGGCACATACCGAGAAGGAGACAATAACATATCATTGCAAGAGACAGAAGCAAAATAGGTGAAAGAAACGAGTAAATTCCTAAAAACACACATAATGCATTGATGGAGACGATGAATTTGGTGGCATTCTGGCTTCTCATCGATAATGAGTCAGAGGGACCCCCCCCCCCCCCAAGAG
Organism: Sinapis alba; assembly: GCA_012274485.2. Lineage (NCBI taxonomy): Eukaryota > Viridiplantae > Streptophyta > Magnoliopsida > Brassicales > Brassicaceae > Sinapis > Sinapis alba. The sequence continues at coordinate 210,914 of MU105804.1, read as the reverse complement.
AGACACTACCTGTTCCTCTCTGTGTTACATAAGCAACCATTTATAATAAAACTATAGACTTGAACAATCATGAGCTCATAATAGAACGTAAACACAGAGAATATGACTGAACAACAATTTTGGTTCTTGTGAAGGAAAATACTGTGTTTGTTTAGTACATTAGTCTTTATTAAATAAAGCAAACTAGGGAGAATCTTTTGTCCGCAAGGAGATATATCGCACGAAGTCCTTCCCCCATCAGCAGATTACAGGAAAGAGAGGCTAGAGAAAACCTACAAACAAAGGAAAAAAAAAAACGAAATCACAGTCTGGAGATATGGAAACTCAGAATAGTAGCCGTTTGAATGGGTTTGTCACTTTGTTGTGGTGATGGAGATTGTTTTTCTCTTTAGGCAATCGATTTGAACAAGGTGATACCAAACATGAATATTTGAATTACTAAACTGTTGTAGCAGTATTGAATTGTAGGCCTAAAGCACAAACACATATATTATCTAACGGGTTAGAACTCAGCAGCTAGATAAATCTATTTCAACAGGTTAAGTCAGGCTCTCTGAAAAACCAAAGCATCAGGAAGAAGTAGACAAAACTCTACAACAACCATAACCTATAAATCATCATTTTAAACCTAGTTCGACATCTAAATCTAGACAAAATGTCCAAACATCTCCCCGCAGGTGTAATCATATTCTTTCTTAACTTCTAAATCAAAATGCTTAACTTCACAGAGAGAAAGATACTTTAAAATCTAATGTAAAGACCGGGAAAAGCTTACTCCACTCCCCAGTTCTCCTTCATTCCAATTAAAATCAAAATGTCTAATGATTTTTCAGTCGATTCTCAGATCATAAGGTATTAAGGTTCAGTTGAGACAGTGTCCCAGCAACCAAATCCAACACCTAACTGGTGAACATCAAAATATCCCATAATAAAAGTAAATGGACTGGTTTGCAAACGTATGACCAAGATCTTCACCCACTAACTAGCAACTAAATTGACATACAGTCACTGGGAAAGAAGACGAAAAAGTGTACAACTTTACAACTCACACGAGAGGCCAGATCATCTATAAACCCACAAGGTCCAATCCTACACCATAACGTTCACCATATCTTAGCTCATTCTATACTAATCAAAGGAATCTAAACAAACATAAACCTCCAAAATTTGATAAATCTCATAATCCAGCAAATCTCATGCAAACCAGAAATCGAAATTCCTCACCTCATTGTTACTCGTAGCCTCCGCCACGAGCGTTCTCATCCTCCTCAACAGTGGTTGTCAAGTAAACCCTAGGGAAGTCCGTCTCCTCGAACGTCTTCTTCTCGTTCATCATCTGAACCACGTCCTCCTTCTTCAACAGATAACGCCGGATCGGCGGGCGGTTCCGGCGCTGATCTCGACCGTGGTATACGATGTTGTAGACCGTCTCGGGATCCGAAGTCGGTACGATCGCCTCTTGATCAATCGTGGCGGGGCATCTGATACGATACTCCGTCGCCTTCGGAACGGATTCTAGGTACTCCGGATGAGCGCAAGGTCCGGTGATCTCCCATGGCTTCTTGATGTAACGCCTTAGGTTTTGCATAAGGGAGGATGTCGCCGTCGCCGCTGATTTCGCCATTGATTATGAGAGGGGCTTCGCTTTCGAGAAACACAAACCGGCCTGAGTAGTTTCGATTGTAAAATACTTTATTGGTTATTATAAACCGACCGGTTTGGTTCAGACGAACGAAAACAACGGAGATTTTCGTGTGCCTCATAGCGGGCTCATTTATTTTGAGATTAATGAACTAAAATAGGCCCAATAAGATGTTTCAATTCGGAGTGGTGATCCAACCAAAAATACAGTCACAAACCTGAGTTACATGTCAAGACCGGTTTAATCAGATTTCTGCAAATTGAAGACAAAACCAGAAGCAGCAGAGCCGCAAAGAACAGAGACCAGAGCCACCACCACTACCCAAGAGCAATGTTTTGAAAACCAAACCGGACATCGACTCAGCATTGTAACTGGGTCAATGGTTGGATCGGACCAACCGATTCAACCGGATTTTAAAATTTAAATCTAATTTTAAATTAATTAAATATAAATGTATAATTATGAAATTATTTTAATAAAAGTTATATATCATTACTACTAGAATATATCTAAAATTGATACATAAATAAAATAAAAAATTTAAAATAGTATAAAAATATAATAAAAACTAATTTATTTAGAAAAATATTTTTAACAATATAATATAATATTTTATACATATTTTTAAATTTGTAATTTTTTATTTTAACTTGAATTTGAAAAAAATTGGGTTCTAATATTGAACCTGATCACCGGTTTTACCGAGTTTGACCAATTTTTTACCGGATTTACCGGTTCAACTCAAAGTCAGTTTTTAGTACAATTAGAAACCGGTTAGAAAATCGAATCACGGTCCAACCGTCCGGTCCGGTTTTCAAAACACTGCCCAAGAGTAATCTTCAGGGACAAAATAGAGGAAAACCCGGTACAAGAAGGAGTAAACCGAGGCTTAGGGTGAACCAGGCGCTTCGGGGTTAGTGTCGTAATTTCATAAACCCTAAACCCTTAAAGAGGCTAAAAGATGGTTTTGAAGTAACTGACGGTCAAAGTTGCGATTTTGAGAAGGCAACGATGGTGAAGAGTGTTATCTCAATGGACCAGCTGAAAGCTTTGTGGCACTCCGAGGTACACAATGAACAAAAGTGGGCAGCTAACATGGTAAAATTCTCTTGCTTTGAGTCTCTCTCTGTTTCGTTTGATTCGTTTTGTATGTTTCGAGACGCCAAATCAGAGCTTTTCTTTGTAGATTTCATGATGTCTTGAGTAATTGTTAGGATATGAATTTGGGAATGTTGGATCTTTCAGAGACTTAAGGGTTTATCAATCCCAAGTCTATGCCTTGAAGTGTTTGATTATCTTGTTCGTTAGATGCTTGACTTTGTTGTTTACATTAAAAAAAAAATCTGATGGTTTCTTCTTACCATCGACATCTGTCTCACTCTGACACGAAACTTTGGTTGTATCTACTTGTTGGATGCAGAAACTTGTGCGAGCACTTGGGGTGTTTGCCGGAGGAGTCTTTCTCATGCGTAGCTTTGGTGATCTCATGGCTGTCTGAAAAAAACACCTGATAAGTGAGTGGCAATGGAGGAGCATCTCTTAGTTTTCCACTTTCTCGTTTTTTTTTGTATTTCTTACCAGTGTCTCTTTTATCTCTATAGAATTGATGGTCTTAGTTTCTGATTCCACCAATGTGATACCAAATAACTCAGTCCAAGATTTGTTTCTTCTTTTTTTTCCAGTGACTGAGATTTTATTATATGCTAAAGAATTGGTTTGTCATTCACAACTTGTAGAGAAGGACAGAGATCATAGTCCATAGTTCATTTTTGTGTTTTAAAAAGAAAATCTTTTAGTCCATAGTTTAGTTTTTCCTCCGGACTATCTACATAAACGTGCATTAATACGGCGTCGTTTCATGACTTGTACACTCCACTAACTCTAGTGTAACCTTCTGTCTCGGTAAGAGAGTTTATATCTACGAGCCATCTGCTTAGGACACGAGCCTCTCGCATCTTCTCCCGGACACGAGCCTTGGATTAGTAACTGCGTCCGCCGTTGGAAACTTTCCTCCTGCTTCCGTAGCACTCATTTCTCTCTCTCTCTCTCTCTCTCTCTCTCTCTCTCTCTCTCTCTCTCTCTAACGGTAAAACCTGATCCACTGTTATTTATTGTTACTTCGATCCTATATAAATACAGGGCACAGTAACTTTTGCTTTCCAGCAGTTAAAATTTTAAAACAGTCCAGTTAATAATCTTTAAATTCAAATTACAATTGTAACCTTAGTGTTTTTGCTTCATAAGCCCTAGGGAAGAAGCTCTCGCCGGCGTCTTTACGCCGCCGGCATCGTACCGTCGTACACCTTGGAGTCGTTCGTCTACAGAGAGATTTTGAGTAGCCTTTAAGCTCAAAAGCGATGAGCACCTCACAGTTTCCTCCGCCTGCTTCTCCATCTCCAGCGACTTCTTCGCGATCACTAGCTTCTCTATCTCCATCTCCGGCGAGTTTATCATCATCGATGAGGCTATGGAGACCAGCCGCTCAGCGTAATCTAAGGAACCAGTGGTCAAAACTTCCAACTTGTCGGCAACAATGGGTCGCCGCTTACTCCGTCGGAAAATCTCACGCTACTTCGCTCGTCAATTCGTATCTGTCCCAAACGTGTGGAAAACCCTAAATTTTTATTTCCTGCTTTAGAATTAAAAAGATGAATGCTTTACTCACTTTTGTGTTTCCATGGCAATAGGTTTGTGCCAATGATGAAGTTTGGTGTGTTGAGTGATATGGTTGGTATCAAGGAGAAGACTTTGAAGAAGCTTTCTAAGCAACAGGTGTGAAAGTTTTGAACTTTAACATTCTTTACTCTCTGTTTTTACTTCACTTATTGAGTCTTTCTATGTTCAGAGTTCGTATCGGATTAAGCTTCTATCTTCGTACAAGGAAATGGTGAGTGTGTGTGGCACATGACGTATCTACATTTTTTGTGAGTTTGGAATCTATAAACAAATCTGTGGTAAACTACAGGTAGATGTTGTTGTTGAGATGGTGAATGTAAGTAGATCTCTGAGATGTTATATGAAGCCGAGTAGCGGGTCAATTATACAGTTCTCTGGCTCTAAGGAAGATTCAGATGATGCTGGAGATTGCGGCGGCATCCCTGTGTTTAACTTTTTGAATGTCTCTGCATTTGGTAACATCATTAAACAAAAACTAGTTATTGATTGCTTGATTCTGTTTGTTAGTGTCTAAAGTTTGGTACTTCTGCAATGTCGATATGATCACAGAGAAGATGGCCGAGGAGCTTGTGGAGATGTTCAAACGCGAAGTAATGCTAAAGGTAGGTATACTCTCCTCCTAACTCATTAATCTTTTAGGCTAGCTTCTGATTATTTCTTGGATTCTGATTTACATCACTATCTCTTAGAGATTACTAGTAATGGAACTGGTTTCTTTAAGCTGTGAAGTTCCTCAACCGGTGAAGCTCAGTTGGTCAGCTGAGCTTTACCATGGGGAATTTGATGAACTCTCCAAATGTTCTTTATATTCCATGGAAGTATGTGAGCCAATTCTCCCCAGACTGAGAGAAGATAATCTCGGTATTGCTTCTATATCGCATACCAACCAGCCAACCTCAGAAATTTTGCAGGTATATGGGATTTTTTTTTTGACACAGGAAAAAGCTTCTGTTAAAATTATCTTACAAGATCTTTTTTGCTGATGCAGATTTACTTGACAACTTGGCTTGCAGAGGTAAACATCGACACCCATAGGTAAATAAATATTAACAGTTTGACCACTGTCATTCTCGAGTTCCAGTCTTGTGGGCAAGGAATGAATCCTATTGAGCCTGTGTTGCATATTTGTTAACAGGATTGATGAGATATTAGCGATGGTAGGGGAAGAAATTAAACTCACCTTCTGAAGTTTGAATCCTTAGTGCCGGCGTCTGGTTAAGTTTCTGTGACTTTAAAGCATGATTGTTTCTACAAAGCACTAAGTGACTTGATAGAGGAAGAGAGATTTCAAGAATCTTAGCTGCGTCAAAACATAATTATTGACGAAGCTTATTGCTAGGCTTTGTTTACTGGAAACCAAAGGCTGTTAAACTTATGTGATTTCTGTTATGAGCAACTCTTCTTACTAAGTATACAACTGCATTTGAACTTACAATAATTGTGATGATGAATACATTAATGCTACATGTCTAGTAGGAAATCTCCAGCTTCTTGACAATAGACTCATACCCACCCAAAAAAATAGAAACATTTGGTAACAGAATAATATGATTGGATTCATCAAATAGTTAGAGGGAGAGACATTGTACCCTGACTGGAATATTCTGAGGCATTGGAGCTATAGTAACATATCTATAGATGAGGATGAGGATGTTGGGTGGAACTTGGCAAAACGATTGATCACAGCAAACTTCTCTAAATCCTGGACTTCGACGCTCAAGTCTGCAACTGTAGTTCCGTTTTGTAGTCTGCAACAAGGACCAGATAACAAAACAAATAATTAAAGTTAATGTTATTTTAACTAATAATAAAATTAGATTCTCAAACTTTTCATTACAATTTAAAATATTTTTATGTTATTTATTCCTTCGTCCGCCTAGGGTGTATTCTAGTACTTTATATATTAAGTAAATTTTTTTGTAATGTGAGATTTTTTCTTTCTCCAACAACTTCATTTGAGCTAATGGTTTGTATAACCATCAATCTCAACATAATTCATTATACCAACTCCAAAATAATGATCTTTTATACTTATCTTGGCAGAGTTAAAGTATTAATTAGTGGAATCATGATCCGGTCATTTGTTGGGCTAGATTAATAATTTAATAGGTTGGGGTATTGATCCACTGATATCATATTAATTTCATTTTAATTTAAAATCAATAAGCAGTAAATAAATTAACTAAATTCTCCTATGCATTACGTAAATATCTATCATATTTTGAGTGGAGGATCTTCTTTCTAACAAAGTACATAAAAACATGATACGAATAAATACAAATTCAACATCAGCATAAAGCCTTTGTCACGCTCTGGGATCGCCTTATCAGAGACCGCCTCATCTCCTTCCTGTCCTCCAATCATTCACCAGCTTTGCTTCAGTTTTATTTTTCAGATACTAGGCCTCCTTGAGGCATGTTCTACTTGAGTTCAGATTGTTTTTGGCTTCTAAATTTTACTTAATAAGTTGTAACCAACATTATAAAATAAAAAATGATATAAATTATACCGTTTTACTAAAAGAAAGAATACAAATTCAAAGAGACACATTACATATAAAATGAAAACCAATGTCATATGTTTTTATTCTTTACCAAAGATTTGATTTTACGGCCGTACGGCTGACAAGAAGTAAAAGCTTCGCTGTGCATTACGTAATTTAAGATGTCTCTCTCATCTCTGGATGCACTGACAAAGTGCTGCATTTAAATATCGTTTTACAAAATCCTTTGAATTTTTGTTTTGTAAATAAGAAGAGATCACTCACTCTTGCCATTTTTGATAGCTAATCTACTACTAAAGAGAAGAGAACAAAAAAGCTAAATCGTCACTTCTTGGTCCATTCTCCAATAAACAAAGATTTTGTCAAAACGATATTTTATCTATTTGCAAGATCTTTATGTACTTATACAGTACGTACAAACAAGTGTTCAGAGGGAGTAACTAAAAGAATGAATACTGACAAAATTTGAAACTCCCTCACAAAAAGAACCTTTCCAAGCAAACATTCTCTGGTTGTGTTTTAACTAGCATGCGACTTCAAATAGTAAACGTGTTCCTTGTGGTCCAAAATGTCCTAATAGTTTAGGTATCCATTGACAACCATTTTTTGATAAGACCATCTTTAATGAATTATTCTATTTTATTTCTAATTTCAAATAGAGATGTATTTCTCTCTAATGTATCACTTTTACCTTTAAGAAATAATATTCTCAATTTTTTTTATTTTACAATAATGTATTTTATTTATGAAAATTATAAACTAACTCTATTTAATTTTTATCTAACAAAGTTTTCATTGACTTTGTTTAAAATGAAGTTTTCATAAAAGATTATTAGATAAATAAAAATGTGACTTTATTTTTATAAATCTATACTTCCCTAGAAAATAGTTATTTTAATTATAATTCTAAAAATTTAAAAAATTAAAATTGTTTTAAAGAACAAAAGTATAACTCTTTAATAGAGGAATGCTAATTTTCCTCTTTAAATAAAGAAAAAAAAATAGCAATCTTTATAAAAGAGAAAATAAAAATGTATTAGAAGTTTAGAACACTTTTTCTTCTGTTATAGCATGTAGAAGTTAATAATATAATGGCTTGAAGATAATCCAAGTGATAATCGGTAGTCGTTTGATTCTTTTTTCTGTTAAATGTTATTATCGTTCTCATGTGGGCACCTTCCAGATTAAGAGAAAGAAAGGTACAGAAATTGAACCAACTTTTTGAAACTGATACTTAACACTAACACGCAAATAAAAACAACTTACAACCACCAGTTAAAGGACATAAAGAGTGCATAAAAAAACACATACAACCTCAACATAGACGCAAAGAAAAAGTCAAAACTCACACACATCAAGAACCAAATCCAAAACTAAACTTTTCAGATTTTTCACTTGGATTTGGTTCGGTGTCTGAGTCCTTTCTTTTCCTTATCAAGTACACACCCATTACACATAGATCCTTAAACATAAACACAAAGGAAAAGTCAAAACTCACACACATCAAAAACCAAATCCAAAACTAAACTTTTCAGATTTTTCACTTGGATTTGGTTCGGTGTCTGAGTCCTTTCTTTTCCTTATTAAGTACACAACCATTAGCCATAGTTCGATGTCCCCCCATCACACACACATTTATAATCCTAAATATATATATAAGATGATATATGAAGCAACGTCTTCTAAACTGATGTCACTGATTCGATGCATTTACCGACCATGATAGTGAGACCTGTACTCTTTGGTCCCCTACGAGCAGGGGTGAAACACACCGCACTGTATGCTTCAACCGGATATGACATTTTCTCAAAATGTTCAACCAACTTATCTTTCCCCTATACACAAATGTTAACAATAAGCTTGCTAATATATATATATAGAGAGATAAATGTACATATGTAGAGGAATGAGAAGAGAACTAACCTGGATCCGAGCAATGGCAATTTCAAGTATTTTCTTTGAACCAAAATGATACCATGGCTTGTTGTTGCAAGCCGTCTTAAACTTTGACACTCCTTCTGCTTTTGTGAAGTTCACAAATGCATACCCTTTGTTCATTTTGCTCCTGCTCAATTTAGTGCCATTAATTTAGTTTAAAAGAAATAGAAAAAATGATGAACTATCAGTCTATGACATTATTATGTTACAAATATATCAAAGCAAAAAAAAAAAAAAAAATGATACATTATACAGATTATCAAATTATTATTTCCAAAAAGTTGTATCATCATTATTAAGTTTTTCCTCTTGCCTACACGCATACATCTACATAAGTGTGTATGTATGCAAATTATAATTTTTTGATGTTGTCAAATATTTTAATCAAAGATTAAACTAACGAATAGTGTAAAGTTAAAATTTTAACTTACTGGAAATCGATGGGAAGATATAAGAAATCATAGGCAATCTCTTCATCTTCCTCTTTGTTATTTTCTCCTTCACAATGCTCATCCAAGAACTCAATGAGCATCTCTCTCCTGCATACAAAGATATAACATAAAAGAAACTATGTTACATCTTTGTTCAACAAACACTCTTCTAGTTAACGATAAATGAATGATATAGACTGATATGTAACATCATATACATCTACGTACGTGTATTTGTTCGGTATGTTTCTTAGCATTACAGTGGTGATGAACTCGCCGTTGGATTCAGCTTGATACTGCATCCTCCTCCTCCACATCACCTTCTTACGGTGTCCACTGCTTCTTCTCCAATCAAAAACCCTTTTTCTGCTGGTCGGTGGATGAGGCAGCTCTTGTGGAACGAGTTCTTGTGCAAACTCAAACCTAGTATGGTTATGATTATTATTATACCATAGAGGATAGTACACAAAGATTGACGATGGAAGAGGGAGGTTAGGGTCTGAGATGAAGTGAATCTGCGGTGGGGAGAAGTAGTAGTGATCATGGCGAAAAGGGTCTTTGGGAAAGAAGAGAGGTGCTGTTGGGTTTAGGGTTTTTGAGACATGGACATTCATCTCCATAGAAGGATCATTTGAAGAGGTTGGAGAAGCCATTAGAGTGTGTTCTTATGTTTTGTTTTCTCTATGTTTTTTATGATTATAAATATTATTTTCTCAAGGAAAGCAAAGTGATATCAACAACGGCGAAGTGTCTAATCTTTCTTCGTCATGATATCGTTTTTGTCAGTTGATTAGTAAGTTCTTTCGACCGTTCGATTATTTGTGCAATAGTCTCGAGATTCTGGCACACTACATGCCTTGATCTACGTACATGAACTTATTACTGTATAATCTATAGATTAGGTACTAGATTTGGAAAATCTTTATGATATATATCTGTGTTTTATGGGACATACATATTTCTATTACAAAGTACGTAGTTATACTAAAATGAAAAATAATATACTAGTATTCATAATACTTCTTTTTTTACTAAAGCTATTATTAATATATCTTCAAGTGGAAATTAAGTTGTTTTTATTGTTTATTGCTTGTTGTGACTCTATATTTCTAAAAAAAAAATATTATAAATTTTTTTTTTTTGCTAAAAAAAGTTTATTAACAAAATTATAAAATTTTGTTGTTATATGAATTATATAAAAATTTAAAAGTGATATTTGAATATTTTTAACATAAGAACTGAAAATAAAGAATCATATACTACTTTTTTTTCTTTTTAGAAATTACAACAATAATATCTTGAACAGTGTGAAATGCTAGATGCATGAATATTTTAGGGAGATGTCGTGTGGATCTACACTGAACATACGTTAAGACTTTTTTAACATGGTAATGATGTTAATGATGACCCTTATAAGATTATTTATATTCTATTTTGTTATTAAAAGACTTATAGTTGATATGAAATCTATTCTTATGTATTATTATAAATTATAAAACTTTATTTAGACAATAAAAATAGAGTAGTACAAATAAATAAATAAAATAAACAAAAATATATTCGTCTTTAAATAGTATTATTGAAATAGAGTAGACATAGCCATAAGTTGGAAATGGTCGAAAAGTGAAGAGGAAGCTAAAAAAATGATTTGAAAATGGAAAAAATCTAATTACTTTAAAAGTTGGGATATAAACTTTCACTTCGATGTCTTTTTGTCGCCTTTTCTTCATTTCTATTTTTCATTTTTATTAGTTAATGTTTAAGGATGGTGCATGAAATTTTTGTTATTTCATTAATTATTTATGTACTCATAATTTAAGTAATAATAAAATAATCTACAGAATTCCAAAAATCATATAACAAAAAGAAACTAATAAATTTCGTATTGAGGAGAGAAAACATCATTTGAACAAAAAAAAATATTCTAAAACATAAATATTTGTAACATGTAGAGCTGGGACTTATAATTCAAGATCCGGATCTAATACAAGATCTTCTTCGAATATGTTCTAAAAATAAAATATTTAAAGAGTTCAAATTTCAATATGAATAGTAAGATTTCGTATCCGCTAAAACTAAATTTGTATCTGAATATCTTGAAAATGAAAATAAGTTTCAGTAGTTTTTAGTTTTTAGATCTAGATATCCAGATATGAATCCTTTTAAAAATTAGATATTTAAATTTAAATTTATTAATTATATTTGGTACATAACATTTATACATAAAATTAGTTTTACAATATTAAATTCTAATTTTTATAATATTATATACATATATATTTAATTTATGAATTGTTTATACAAAAATAAATTTAATATAATTTTAAATATTTAAATTATTTTTAAAATTTAGATTCGAATATCCACATATAAAAATTATTTTTAAAAATTTAGATTCGAAAATAAAATTTGTTTTTTTTTTATATTTTTTTTTGTTTTTTTCTTTCAAATTTTTATTTTGAAATTCAAAAATTCCTTTTGAAACTATTATTTAAAGTATTTTTTATATATTTATTATAACCCTAAACTTCACATTTTGAAAACCCTACCCTACCACTCTGGTGTAAACTCTAAGTCTAAATTAATTAATTGGAGGGTTATAAAAATACTATTATAAATGTAATATTTTTAGAATTTCCAATAATGTTAACTGTTTGATGTTTCAAATTGATTGGTTCTAAATAAATCTTCATATGTGCTCATAAATTACCTAGTTCATTATATTTAGTTTTAAAACACATCAATCGTTCACTATATCATATGTTTTACTTATTAATACCAAACTCTAAATTATATATGCTTAAAAAAATTTCTAAAAAGAAATTTTATTTTGAAGTTTACAAAATTTTATATTTAAAGTCCAAATATAATTTTCTTCAAAAACAAAACTTCAAATTTAACATCAAAACTATTTATATTATATACTATAGTATTTATATTTATTATAATTATTTTAATTTCATAAAATTTTAGAAATAAACAACACATATATAAAAAATATTAACAATATTAATTAATAAAATATTACATTAAAATATAAAATTTTACATATAAATACTTAATCAAATATAAATTACGAATAAAATACTATATTATTCTAAAAAACTATTTCTTTAATGCTCTTATAATTAATGTATTTGTTAAGTTTATTTTATAATACTGTTGTTCTCTAAATTTAATTTTAAAATATTTTAAATTATATTTTAATTTTTTATTTTATTTTTGTATAAAATTTAGTTTATAAAATCAAATTTGTAATATTTATGAGATATAATTTTTAAGAATTAAAGATAAAAGAAAAAAATATTTAAGAATCATAAGTTTGATAAATAATTATTAAGACTTACATATAAATAAAATATCAAATTTCAAATATGAAATTTTAAAGTTTTTTTTGGGAAAATTTTCACTTATACCACATTTTTATACTACTTTTTAAATTTACTATTAATGAATGACTATTTTCATAAATATGCTAAATTTATGATAAAAATATTAAACTAATTTTTCTAAATATTTATAATTTTTTTATAAATTCAATATCACCATCTCAATATTAAACTCTAAATAATAATCATTAAAGATAATCTCAAATGTTTGTAAATTTTTGATTGAATGTATTTTGGAAAAATTATATTTAACTTGTAGTATTTTAGCAATTTTTTTTGAGAATAAAAAATTTTCATATAAGTATTTTCAAAATTGTAGTAATGTTCAAATTTTGTTGTAGAAACTGTTGACACCTTCTACAATTAAAATACGTATAATTACGTATCAAACGATAGGTGTCACGCCAGTCTAAAGCAAAATAACATTTTGATTTTGTAGTATGTTAAAGCTATCAATATATACGCCATAAAAAAAGTTTCATATAAAAACATTACGAAAACAAGACACGATATGAAAATAACGTTCTATTTTCCTAGTTATTTTAAAGCAATCAATATATATATCACATATATTATGTTGTTATCGAAAATTTCTCTTAATAAAACAATTGGAAATTTTAAACAAAAATCATAACTAAAATTAATCAAATTTTAATTATTAATATATATATTAATTAATAATTATAAAAAATTTATGTATGTATGTGCGGGAAAGCCACCTAGTTTATTCGTATTTGCCAATTATCCGTATAAGAACATTAAAACAAGACGTTGATATAAAACGAATCCAACTTATCCTTTTTGTTTTGGAGTGGGTCAATTTCATTCATACATGCTGAAGTAATTCCGAATCGTGTCAATGTGTCATGACAGTAATGGGCCTGGGCCCCTTTGCCGACAAAAACTCCGCAGGGACACGTGGGTATCCCGAGTCCGAGATTCATTTTTCCTACGTGGCAAGGCCGTGTATTACGGATACTGATAGATTATAACCCTCTTCTTCGCTCAGAATCTTTCCTTTTCATAAATGCTTAGACCGAGCGAATTAAAAATAATTATTATATAAATCGAGAGCATCTGCTTTCGTAAAAAGAAAAAAAAACAAAATTTTGGAATTTGGAATTTTCCGGTGGAGTAAAAAGCTTTGTGCTTGGTGCAATCGATTTTTAGGGTTTGTTTTGTTCTCTCTTTTTGATTGATCGAATCTTTAGGGTTTTCATCTGATCATCGTCTTCTCCGTTGCGTTTGGATGTTAGGGTTTCCTGTCATTTAATCCCTCCCCGTTTGCCCCATGTTCTTCTTTGTTTGATTTTCGCTTTTCTTCATGGAAGGTTTTGGATTGTTGTGATCACAGTTTGTTTGTAGTTCGAGTCGCCGTCTTTAGTATGCGGGATCATGAGCATTGAGCAGATGATATATCAAACGTGAACATGATTAAGTTCGTAGCATGATTAAGTTTAAGTGCACATAGTCTTCCTGCTCGATTAAAGTCTGAATCTGAGTCAAGTAGGATTAATAAAAGTTTGGATCTTTTAGCTAATTTTAATTTAATGACCAAACAATTTTGTCTTATAGTGTTGAGGCCTTAGTGATTTGTACAGATCTGTGATGCCGTGTTTCTTTATTTTTCTTATGAAAGTGATTGTTTTTAACTTTGTTTTGTTGACATGTATTTTTTTTTTTTTTAATTGACAGGGCTGAAGAGTTTGTCTTCTATAGTTAAAAGTGTGATTCTGCTCTGTGGCATACCTTGTTCTGAGACTATAGGTTCGCTGGATGATGAGGTGGTGGACTTTGTATAGCATATTGATTTCCTGCGCGTGGACCTGACGAAGCCAAGAATCTTGTGGGTCTTCAAGGAAAATTTTCACACGTGTCTCGAGTTGCGACGTAGATAAATGGAGGACGATGGAGAGATGGGGATGTTTTTCAAGAATCCAGTTGAAATGGTTGAGTCTCGCGGTGTAATGTTCTCTTGCTTTGTTGCTGCTCTTGTTGGTATTTTCACCATTGCCTACACTGCTTTTCAGTGGAGAAGGAATATCAACTTAAGTTGGACAAAAGCCATAGCCAGGTCAAAGAAAAATCCAAAGGCACGGCATAAGAACCCTGTTGCTCCACATAGCTGGGAACTTCACTCTATATCTCGTGCCAAGAACTTGAACTGCTGTGTATGCTTGAAGTCGATGTCACCATCGCAGACAATTGTAGCTTCTGAAACTTTTGTCCACAGGTGTACCATCTGTGGAGCAGCAGCCCATTTTAGTTGTTCTTCTAGTGCCCCTAAAGATTGCAAATGCGTCTCCATGGTTGGATATGAGCATGTGGTGCACCAGTGGGCTGTGCGGTGGACAGAAGGTGCTGATCAGACTGATGACTCCTCGTTTTGTAGCTACTGTGACGAGTCATGTAGTAGCTCCTTTCTTGGGGGTTCCCCTATATGGTGCTGCTTGTGGTGCCAACGTCTTGTCCATGTCGACTGTCACAGTAATATGTCGAGTGAAACAGGGGACATTTGTGATCTAGGCCCTCTTAGAAGGTTAATATTGTGCCCCCTTTATGTGAAGGAATTGACTCGGAATCCCTCTGGAGGATTTTTGAGCACAATCACGCATGGTGCAAATGAACTTGCATCTACCGTCCGTGCCAGTATCAGGAGTCAAAGCAAGAAATACAAGCAAGCTAATGAAACTTCAGTTGACTCAGGTAATAGTGGTAGCAATTGTGATGAATCGACGGAAAGCACCGCTGATACAGGTCCGGCTGTTAATGGCACCCATGCCGTATTGGAAAATTCAGGGAGCGTTATGAACGGGGGTTCTTCTCACGGGGACAGCGATAGCAATGGCAAGCTGGAGAAAAAGCCCAGCGTAAAAAGAACCGGGTCTTTTGGTCAGAAAGATGAATATCAGGCGCTAAGGTCGAAACTTAAGTATGAGCTAGGTGACTTGCCTTCAGATTCAAGACCGTTGTTGGTTTTCATTAACAAAAAGAGTGGTGCTCAACGAGGTGATACTCTTCGTCAGCGCCTTAATCTTCTTCTAAATCCCGTGCAGGTAGAGTGTGAACTCGTCACATAGTTATATCTGTGGACTTCTCCCTTGCATTTTACTGGTTATAGTGTTCAATTTATTGATGTAGCCGTTTCGTGCAGGTGTGTGAACTGAGTTCAGTGCAGGGACCAGAAGTGGGACTTTTCCTCTTCAGGAAGGTTCCTCACTTTAGAGTTCTTGTTTGTGGTGGAGATGGCACTGCTGGTTGGGTATTGAATGCCATAGACAAACAGAATTTTGTCTCTCCTCCTGCGGTTGCTATCCTGCCTGCTGGAACCGGGAATGATCTAGCCCGGGTATTGAACTGGGGTGGTGGTTTGGGTTCTGTTGAGAGACAAGGAGGCTTATCTACAGTATTAGAAAACATAGAACATGCTGCAGTTACCGTCCTTGATCGTTGGAAAGTATCGATTCTGAATCAGCAAGGAAAGCAACTCCAGCCGCCAAAATATATGAACAACTATATAGGTCGGTTAATTTCATAACCTCTCGCTGTCGGTGCAAATCATCGAAGTTTTTCTTTTCGAAATTGTTCAGTTAGTTGTGAGGTTAGTAAATTCTGAAGTAGTGTGGTTGCTTCATTTTTTTTTAACATATCTGATGTCAGTTCCAGGCTCCTTTACTTCTGTTTGCAACTTCGTGATATTTTTTTTTGCAGATATTACTCTTAGCAGGACTTAGCTGTGGGTTAAATTATTTTGCATTTGTAGAACGATATAGTCTCTCGTTTAATAACTTCGTGCTAGAGGTTTAGTTTGAACCATGCCCATTGTGTATTTTAGATCCTTGTAAATGGTTTGACTACTGTCCTGAAACCTGTAGCCTATAAATTTTGTCTTACGTGCAAATCTTAACAGGTGTTGGGTGTGATGCGAAGGTTGCCCTTGATATTCACAATCTACGGGAGGAGAATCCAGAGAGATTTTATAGCCAGGTGAAGAAAGAAACCTGAATTGATGAAACTTTAACTGGCACTACTGTAGAGAAGCTGTACTATTAACACAGTCTATGAAACTGAATTTTGAATTCTCTTTATGTGCAGTTTATGAACAAAGTCCTATATGCTAGAGAAGGTGCAAGGAGTATAATGGACAGAACGTTCGAAGATTTCCCGTGGCAAGTTCGAGTTGAGGTGGATGGTGTTGACATCGAGGTTCCTGAGGTAAGTCACAGAAAACCACCTCACAGAAAATTAATGTTGTAACTTCTCTGCTAAATCTCTGAAGGATGCTGAAGGAGTGCTTGTTGCAAACATCGGAAGTTACATGGGAGGTGTGGATTTATGGCAGAATGAAGATGAAACATATGAAAATTTTGACCCGCAGTCTATGCACGACAAGATAGTAGAGGTCGTGAGTATATCTGGAACATGGCACCTTGGCAAACTTCAGGTATGCATGATGATCATCTTGCAGGTTCTAGTTGCATATTCTATCTTGTAAAGCTAACACCAGTTGCATTTTCCTACATAATCAGGTTGGGTTATCTCGTGCCAGAAGGTTAGCTCAAGGGCAATCAGTCAAGATACAACTTTGTGCGCCGTTGCCTGTGCAAATAGATGGAGAGCCTTGGTTTCAACAACCGTGCACCTTAACCATATCACATCATGGCCAGGTCTTGCACTCGACTTCCCTAACTAAGGATTCTAGATCCGACCCGAGTTTGTAAACGTTTTTACTCTTCTAAAAGCTCTAACCTTTTTCTTTTTTGTAAACTGTTCTTTGTTCTTTCACTTGCAACAGGCTTTCATGCTAAAGAGAGCTGCAGAGGAGCCACTGGGTCACGCAGCTGCTATAATCACAGATGTTCTAGAAAATGCAGAAACCAATGAAGTGATCAACGCTTCACAGAAACGAGCTCTGCTTCAAGAAATGGCCCTACGGCTAACTTAATACAAAAATCTTCCCTCTTCACCAACCAATCAACCATCTTTGGCTAGTCGCTGTCTAATAGAAGTTTTAAAGTGTGTATTTACATGTCAAATCCGCTGAACGAAAAAAGCGGGTTATGTGTGGAAGTAGGAGAAAGAAAATGGAACACGGTTCCAAGAGTTTTGGCTGTTCTCTCAGTGTTGTGTCATAAGTCATGTGTGGAACTGATACAAAGCTTCATCTTTTCTTATACTATTATTACAGTGTGTTCTTTTTATATAACATTATATAATTTTAGGAAGAATTGTACTGTACAAATGTGTTTCTAGAGGAAGCCTGTTCTTACTTGGTGACCATTTTCTAGAAACAATGGTTCTTTATCTTGACTGCGTTTTGCTTATTGTAGTTGTTTTCCACTCAATAATATAAAACCTCTGAATTTATGAGATGAATTTTTGTTGTTCAGGAGATAAACCATTAGTACCAAGTGATTCATATCAGAATTATTTTGTATGGTCCGGTTCGAATTACATCCGTGCCTGCATACCCAGCAGTTGCTTGAGAAAGGGGTCTGATGGTAATAAAAAGAAACAAGGTTACTTGTAACAAACGCTTCTAAGTTTAACTGAATTGGAAGATGCAGCAACTTTAGTAATGAATAGGGGAAGAAAATGTAAAACTGGAAGTTCATATTTCTTTTAGAAAGTTGAAAGATATCTAGATTAATGATTTTTTCCTTCAAAAAGTAAAAGTTTTCTAGCCATTGATCCATTGCTTCATGTTCTTCATATTCTTAATTAAATTCTCTGTTTGATTTCCATTGGTTCTTGGCGGTCAGAGACGCAATATTTGATTTCATAAGTGTGGACTAGACCAAGCCAAGAATCACCTTCATGAATGAATGGAGGGACGATGGATAAATGGGGATATTGTTAATGTCCCAGTGATACTCCTGATGTATGAGCTTTATATTCTCACAGATAATCATCCCCTAGAACAGCAAGAATCTAATTGAAATGTTAATGTTCTCTTGCTTTGTTGCTGCCCTTGTTGGTATTTTCACCATAGCCTACACTACTTTTCAATGGCGAAGAGCCTTAGCCAGGTCAAAGAAAATTCCAAAGGCACCACACAAGACTCTTGTTGCTCCACATAGCTGGGAACTCCACTCTACATTTCGTGCCAAGAACTTGAACTTCTGTGTATGCTTAATGTCGATGTCACCATTTCAGACAATTGCAGCTAGCTTCTGAAAGTTTTATGCACAGGTGCACAACCTGTGGAGCAGCAGCCAATTTTAGTTGGTCTCCAAGTGAACCTAAAGATTGCAAATGCGTCTCCATGGTTGAATATGAGCATTGTGGTGCTGATTCGACAGATGACTCCTCGTTTTATAGCTACTGTAACGGGAACAACTCGAACTTTCTGAAGCTGCAATTGTCTGAAAGGGTTTCAGCTTGACATTGAGGTTCATAATGGTTGCAGTAGAACCTCAATGTTAAGCTAGATGGGCTTCCAACCTAAAACCAATTGGTGATAAGTGGAGTGACCCATCTATCTTATATATTGCTTAGGATCCCTTCCAACTACCGATGTGGGACACTTTGTGTCTAATACGCCCCCTCGAGATGATGGCTCTTTGAGCGTCAATCTCGGAATGTTTGGGCAAGGATCGATGGGCCGACTTTGGGCTGGATCGATAATGGATCGGGTTGGATTGTTCGGATCGGGCTCTGATACCATGTTAAGCTAGATGGGCTTCCAACCTAAAACCAATTGGTGATAAGTGGAGTGACCCATCTATCTTATATATTGCTTAGGATCCCTTCCAACTACCGATGTGGGACACTTTGTGTCTAATACTCAATGTCAACAGAAATGGTTGCAACCATAATTAGTTGCAGTTCATAATGATTGCAGTAGAACTTCAGTAACAATATTAGTTACAGGAGGTTCAAAGGCTATCGGGGTCGCGAGGTGGGGATCCACAAGCATTATTGGGCTGCACGACTCCAAACTGAAGGTAGCAATCTTTAAAGATTAGCCTTTGAACCTCATATACGGTTTTTTTTTTTTCAGATTCCAGATGGATTGCTGAAAGATTGCAAGTCTGCAAAATCTTTCTCTGCATAGCAGTAAATAATTATTGTTTTATTCCGCAACCTCAAAGAACACACTTGGAAATGGCCAAATGGGGGTGGTTTTTTGGTAACATAACAATGGTGTAAATGTATAGATGGAAGGATAACAAGAATTTGAAGAGAGGAGAAAGAAGAAATTTGGTAAGAAAATCAATTCAAATGTGATGATCAGCTCTAAAGGAGGAGCCATGTAGGCGTTGAAAAATGAATACTACTGTCTTTCAACATCTCCTTAGTTGGTAAGTTGATTCAGAACATAGATGATAGCTTTGGTATTGGTTTATCTCTATGTTTTCTTCACTGATCATAAAGATTTCCTTTTCTTTTCTGAAGGTCGGATTGGTGAATGAGGATCAACGTCTTGTGTAAGAAACATTGTTGTACAATTTTATAAATATAAAGTCATGGCAAAGTGATTCTTTCCGTTTTTATTGAGAGGAGATGGTGCTAAGCGTGGCTTATAGTGTGTTCTCTTTCCTGTCTTGAAACACATTTTGACTCTTGACACTAACAATCAAACACAGTAGCTGAAACATTCAAACCAAAGAGGGTGAATCAATAAGAAACACAATAAGGAAATAACTTTTAACTAAGATGATCAAGAAGAAGAGACAAGGGACATGAACTCTTGATCTGATTCTAAAGCTTCCATAAACTCTGGAAGGAGACACACTTCTAAATCTATACTTCCTCCACCTTCTCTTCCCGGATAAGCTGATACCTTCCCATCAACCTTATTGCCATAACCGCTTCTAACCGCAACTGCTTTCCCCATCCCAAACTCACTTCCATACTTGTTAAACCATGGGGAGCTTCCCATATGAACTAAGTTTGTATCGGAAAATAGCTTATTAGAAGGAGACTTCAACCATCGGTCCATGTCTGAAGAGATCTTCTTGTCAGTGTGTTCAACTACCGCTTGATGCAGCTTTAAAGCAGCCCATCCAAACTCATTCTCTAAGAGGTTACCTACTTTAGCAATGGTTTTCACAAGAGAGATGTACACTCCAAAGTAGTTCGTGGGTAATGGTGGATCCATTCTTGATCTATTGCCTGCAGCAAGCCTGCAAGTAGTTTCCTGATCATTTGGTAATCTCCTTGATCTTGTAATGCTTCTCCATACAAATGCGGATAATGACTGTAAAGAAGAGATAGTTGTTGTTCCACACTCTTGATTCGCCTTTGACTTCAGTGATCTCACTGTTTCAGATGAGAAGTGGAACATTCTCTCCTTCAGAACCGGAGCTTCGGTTCGACAAATGGACTCATGATCAGGTTGAGTGAAGGGAAGGCTGCAAATAGGACCAGACCCTTCACGAAAGATTGGAGGATTCTTGAGACAAAGTAGTTTCTTATTAGTGGTTTCTTCTTGTGAGTTGAAGATATCTGACAAAGAGTTAAAGAACTGCCAGAAGGAACTTCCATCTCCAAGTGCATGATTCATAGACAGTCCTATGAACACTCCATCTATAAGTTCTGTTACCTTCACAGCTCAAACGAACGAACAAACAAACAAACACATCAGCCACTACCATTATAAATCTGTTAACATATTGAAAACACAAGAAAGAAAGAATTAATGTACCTTTATTGATAAGAGACTCATGGTGTGACCATCATGGCTCACTGTTTTGTGATGATCAAAGAAAGACTGAACAACCAAAGGAACATATTTAGACCCAACAATATCTCCAACACTTAGATCAGATTTGGCATGGATAAATCCAGCTCCAGGACTGTTATTACAATCCACAAACACAGAATAGGAACTTGCATCATCGGTTTTCCTAGTCGAGAGGCGACCAGCTAGAGGATAGAATTGGACAAGTGTTGTGGCTAGAGAGTCTTTTAGTTTTTGCAGCAAAGTCTCCATGAAGACTTTTGGCTTGAATGCATCATCAGATTCTTCAGATGGTGTTGATGGTTTCAGAAAGAGAAGACCCTTTTGGATATAATGCAAAGAGAGCAAGAAGTGATCCATTAGTGTTAAATGGTATGGCTCTTTCCATTTTTCAGGGAAGGTTTTGGGTTTGACAAAGCATTTTGAAATAATCTTTACTTCCAATGAAGAAGAAACCATTTGGCTTCTTTTCTTTTCTTTTCTTCTTGTTAGGTAAGTAGCAAAAAACAATGACTGTGTATAATAATCACACCAGAAACTATTTACATTTAAAGTGTCCATGTAGTTATTACACGATAAGATTTTCTTCTATCGTCTTTTCCAAATTGGAAAAGGCAAAAAAGAACAGAACCATTATTACACAAACTGACGAGGAAGAAGCAAGAAGCCAAAGTCTTTTAAATGCTTCTGGACAGTTTTGTGATAAAGAGATCGCTGCATGCCTAAACAAGAGACACGTGTTTAAGCCTCAGCCAATAGAACAAACCCTTCGGCAGCTGGAGAGACATCTATTTTAATGAATCTCATCTTGGATTAATCTTCCGCATCATAAAATGCAGAAAACATGGCAAATAAGAAGCAACATGACAAGGAAGTTGTTAGAAGTTACTGTTGGTTAGGTTAGTTGAAAATCTTTATGTTTGCTTGTTGTACTAGACTACAAGAGCATGATTATTGCAGAGTTTTTAGGGTGGAGTTCTTAGCATAATGTAAGAATTATCTCTTAATTTTAACTAAAAATTCTACAATAATCACAGCCTAAGCCTAGACGACTTTGACTCATGATCTATGCAAACACGGGAAGAGGAACGAGGATGATTTGGTGATCAAACCGTGGAAGTTGGTTAAGAAAAAAAATGTTGAAGGGTGAGACTTTGAACGTAATGAGGAAGTCTTAGAATGTTTCTAACCTGACAAGTTACTGCAAGTTTTTTTTAAAATAAATAAATAAATATATTGATTATTCAACCCGAAAACAAGCCGACTCAAACAAAATTACTCAATTTTTTTTTTCTAAAACTAGCTTTGTTCAACTCATCATTATGACATATTTCGTAAGTCCGAATTCTAAAACATTGAGTATTGATGTTGTTCTCAACTATCGACAGGAACCACGAGAATATGAGATTCACCTCGTTATTACGGATATCAGGACTTCCTTACCACCTTCAGAGTAGTTAGTCTCCAATGAACTTGTGGTTGTCAAAGCGATACTGCTGCTAGTCACGAGGTTGTCGAATCTTGTTATGGTTTATGTGCTAAGTGAAACTAAAGAGTACTACTACAGTACTACTTCGAGTGACTCAGCTGGTATAAGGATGGTCAAGAAGACAAATCTTGATGTTAAGAAGGTTTCATAGATCAGTGAGAGCAGTAGTTCTAAAGAGGATGTCTAAAAGAACAGAAAGAAGACTAATATTGATGAATCAGTCAGGTGTGTGAATTTGCTGGAGAAGAAGGTTCAAGGATCAGCGAGAGCAAGAGTTTTAAAGAGGATCTTCTCAAGTAAATTTATTTATTTTCACATCTAGTGACAAACGCTCGAGACCCTGATTAATGATCCAATTCCAAGTTTTCAGTTAACTGGCTTTTCAATGACACAATAAAAAATTGTAGAGAAGAAACTGTGATGACTTTGAAGAGTTTGATATGCCAAAGTGTATCTCTGTATGGTCAAACTTCTCATGTTTGCTTGGATTTGAAACTTCTTCTCTTGTTTCTTGTCAAAGAAGCAAAGTGGTCCCCTTGTTTTCAAAATTTTCACAAGACAATCATCATTTCACTGCATTAGTTTAAGAGCCCAATGAAATTACTATAGATGTTATCTTGCCTTTAAGGATTTCTTTTATACGTGGAGACCCATATCAGTCTTTCCTCTTACGATTTCTATAGTTGTGTCATATAATCCATATATTTCAAAATATTTCATGTTTTAGAAGTTTTACATATATTAAAAACATCTTAAATTATTATTGTAAATATATTTTTTTGTAAGATTAACTATTTTTCGTAAATTTTAACCAATAGAAACTCAATAAATATAATTAATTTTTATGTTAATTAATTTGATAAATTCAATAAACATTCTATCAAAATTAATTGTAAGTATGCATTAACAAATACAAAGCTAAAGTAATATTAGAAAGAAATTTTTTTTGGAAAATTACCAAAACCAACCTAAAACTTGAATTCAAATGCAAAAGTGTACCTAAACATCAATCAAATGCAAAAGTAACCTAAAAGTGTAGTGAAATTACAACAGCCCCCTTATGACCAAAAAAAAGAAACTATATGCGTTTTGTTGTTGATTAGAATTTATTAGTTTATTTGATTAATTAACAAATTAAATTTTACCAGTTTAACATATTTTAACTATATATTTAAATAGAAATTTACAATTTATTAAAATTTATACATTTAAATATAGACATACTTTAAATTATAAGATAGAAAACATATTTAAAATAAATAATCAATAGCTATATATGATATAAATAAAAATCGTATTTATATAAAATTTAGTTTTAATTCTATTAAAATAAAATAAAAATAAATAAAGCAAATCAAATGAAATAAAATTACAAAATAGTTATATTACACTTTTTTCAAAACCAATAAATTTAAAATATAAATAATAATATTTAAGCGTAGATTATTATTTTTTAAATACAATAAAATTATATTATTATTTTAACGCCTAATTTTGAATATAAAGGTATTATATTTGAGATTAACTATTTCTCATAAATTTTAACTAATAAGAAGTGCATCAAACATATAAAAATATACTCCCTCCGTTCCATTAAGATGGATGTTTTGGTGTTTTCACACATATTAAGAAAACACATTAATCATATATCGTTTTTAGAAATTATTAAATTCCAATGCATTTTATCCAATAGTTTTTCAATAAATTCAATTAATTTTATTGAAATTTGCATTTTTTGTATAGAAAACATAAAAAAATACATCTTTGTAAAACAATTTATTTTTTAAAAACATTTATCTTAATGGAACGGAGGGAGTATCTTTTAAAAACAAATATTTCTTTTGAAACTTGAATCTTTTTGTAACATAGGGATAAACATATATAATTATATATTCACAAATACACATATATATATATAATTATATATATTAACATATCATCAATAACTGTAAACAAGAAACATTAAAATATCAACTACTTGGACTTGATCAGAACCACATGTGCAACCAAAAATTTTTAGTAGTGTATATTACAGCCCACGAGCCTTTAAGATTATTTAATGAAATCCGCAGTATTCATGCACATCTTTGCTAGAACTACATGTGCAGCCAATAGATCTTAGTAGTATATTTTACAGCCCATGATGAGCTTTTTAAAAAATACCATAATCAAGATTTCGGACTTTGCAGTTTAGGAGGCAGACAGAATCTGAATGCTGCCAATAAGAAGCAGAATCGTTACTCGTCTTAATAATCTTTTACTAAGATAATCCATGTGATAAATTCTTAATAATAATAAGGACAAACACATTAATGAAACAAGTTACTCCCTCTGTTTTATTAAGATTGTAATTTTGAAAATTTTATTTGTTTCAGAAAGATTATTGTTTTTTTTTTGTTTTTAATTCAATTTCATAGTTTATTTATCCATTTTACCCATATTCACTAAATTAACTAATATATATATATATTAGTTTTTTAAAAATAAAGTAGGAGTATTTTTGGAAATGTAGCTTTATTTTTAAAATGCGCAAAAATTCTAAAACTATAATTTTAATAAAACATATTAAACGAAAGACAGAAGTAAAAAAAAAATTTATGAAATTAAACATGAAAAGTTGAATGTGAAATTCATTAGAAATTACACAAATTTACACAAGTAAATTGGTTGGAAAGACACGCTCAAAACTCAGTAGACAAGTGTTGTTCTAATTAAAAAATATATATTTACGTAGTAAACTAACCTTAATAGTATATTTAATAAAAATACTCGTATTAAGAGTAAAATAATTAAATGATCATATCTTATTTTTGGACAAAAATGATCATATCTTAATATACTGTATTTATTTTTGGTCAGGATAGGTTAGTAATGTTTCCAACAAACCCTAAGTACAACTTTTAACAGCAAGGATTACTTTGATTAAGAGGGACACAATAGCCATTATTGTGCGTCTCAAGACTGTTTTCACCTTTCTTTTTTTAAAAAAACTTCTAAGGAAAGGGTTTACTTACTT
This sequence comes from Sinapis alba, assembly GCA_012274485.2. Taxonomy (NCBI): domain Eukaryota; kingdom Viridiplantae; phylum Streptophyta; class Magnoliopsida; order Brassicales; family Brassicaceae; genus Sinapis; species Sinapis alba. The sequence goes on along the minus strand of MU105804.1, from coordinate 185,144 downwards.
TTTGTTTCACTTTTTCTTATTTTAATAAATTTTTACCGCAGATTCATACTCGTTTCGTTTTATTATAAGAGCGTTTTAAATTTTTTGTTTTGTTTCAATTTAAGTAATATTTTCAAGTTTTATACAAATAATTAGTGTAGTTTGATATTCTTAACTATTTATATTATACGGTATAATCTTTTGTTATTGAATTAATTATAATTATTATTATTTTTATAAAACCAAATAAATTGAATTAAATTTAGTAATTTTTAATCGATCTGTAAAATCTTTAAGAAACTATTATTTTAATAGAGAGGAAGTACTAATTTCTTAGGATGTTTTGAAATTTATTTCACATATACAAATTTCAAACTTAATATTTACGTATCCTTCTAATTCTTTTTAGTATTTTGATGAATGTATCATTCTAATTTATATGTAGCTAAACACTAAGAACTTTATGTGTATGGAAGAAAAAGAAATTAAGCATATTTTTGAAGGAGAAAAGGTTATATAAACATCCAGTGAGGAATTTGTATTAAAATTCGTCTGACATGACAAAAAAATATATATATATATACATATATATATATTCTAAAATTCATTCAGAAAATGTTACCTCTTGTGAGGGTTTAACACATGTATCTTCCTATGATAGCTAACAATAGTAACTGTTTTACTACAAAAAGATTTCAAATGCCGAAGCAATAATGATTGAATATTAAAATTGTTTCCCAGGAGAAATCATGTTTTTAAGTTAATTAGAATTGTCTTTAAGTTTGCTTTTAAAAGTTGAAACTATTTGATTTAGAATCCCACATGTGAAATAAATAAATAGTCATATTGGATGACAAAAAAATGCTCACATCGATACAGAGTTTAAGACTGAAAATTGAGTTTTAGTTTTTTTTTTACTAACAATTGAGTTAGTTTCTTTATTAAGAGAAAACACTGGAGATAGTTTCATGTACAAATTAGAGAAAGAGTCGAAAATTGATAACATCTAAAATTCAGGTGTAATAGTACATATATTAGTTTATCAAATATTGAAACGTGATCTATTCAATGAATAAAACGAAGAAAACTTTTTTTAGAATACTTTATTTTGTTAGTTGTTTTATTTTGGTTTGAATACTTAAACTTATGAGTAATAGAACAGTCGTTCATTGTTCATTGTACGAAAAAGAAGAGGAGGTTATGTATGATGAATGGTTTCTGTTATATTATTATCATGTCGGTTTAAGAGACTCGTATTGTGTGTGCATTCTTGAAAACGAAGTTACAAATATCAAAAATTGTTTTTAGTCTACCACCTCATTTGTCATGTACGTTTTCTCTCTCAAATCATTATTTTCCAACGAATAAAGAAAGTAGTTTTAATTAAGAGATCTGCATCTGTATAAAGTATATGAATATTTATGTGAAATAATTATATAACTAGAAAAGGACGTATCGAGTAGTAGTAGTGAGGAAGTCTTAATTAATTAACTCCATAAAGGAGACCCCTAATTTCAACTATAAAAACAACATCCCATGAGAAACTACATAACGACACCAAATAAAAAAGGCATACTAAATCCATCTTTTCTTCAAAATTAACAAGCATGGTTTCAGTCACATCATCAGAAGCATCAAGGAACCGATCAAAGAAGGTGTGTGTGATTGGAGCTGGACCTTCTGGGCTAGTCTCGGCTAGAGAGCTAAGAAAAGAAGGACACAAAGTGGTGGTGATGGAGCAAAACGACGATGTAGGAGGTCAATGGTTGTATCAACCAAACGTGGAAGAAGAAGATCCTTTAGGAAGGAGTAATGTTCCTATGAATGATGAACTTAAAGTCCATAGCAGCATTTACTCTTCCTTGAGGCTAACCTCACCGAGAGAGATAATGGGTTATTCGGATTTTCCATTTTTAGCTAAGAAAGGGAGAGATATGAGGAGGTTTCCAGGGCATAAGGAGCTTTGGTTGTATCTTAAGGACTTTAGTGAAGCCTTTGGGCTAAGAGAGATGATTAGGTTTAATGTTAGGGTTGAGTTTGTAGGGGAAGAAGAGAAAAATGAAGATGTGAGAAGATGGATTGTAAAAAGTAGAGAGGAACTAAGTGGTAAGGTCATGGAAGAGATTTTTGATGCTGTTGTTGTTGCTACTGGTCATTACTCTCACCCTAGATTGCCCTCTATAAAAGGTATATATCCATCGTTGGTTTCAAACGTTATGTACTTTGCTTAATTATTTTATCAATGTATAGTAAACGTAGAGGTTCACATCATGTTAATTATTTAACCATCCGTTTATTGATTTATTTCTTCTCATAGTTCTTTGATGATTAATTATAGGAATGGATTCTTGGAAAAGGAAGCAAGTTCATAGCCATGTTTACCGGGTGCCTGATCCATTTCGTAATGAGGTGATTAAATCTCTCTCTCTCTATCTTTCTATATATATGTCTTAATTTAAATTTGGTGATTGATGATGATGGTGGTGATAGGTAGTGGTGGTTGTTGGGAACTCAATGAGTGGACAAGACATATCAATAGAGCTTGTGGAGGTGGCAAAGGAAGTTCATTTAAGTGCTAAGTCACTTGACATAACTTCTGGACTTTCCAAAGTCATTTCCAAACACTCAAACCTTCATCTTCACCCACAGGTTCTAATTACTTTAATATATAGTATATATATTATTGCTTAATTAAATTAAGTCTTTTGTATAAATTTGGATTAAAAAGA
>MU105804.1:53973-182013 GCA_012274485.2 Sinapis alba | reverse complement strand
TAAAAAGCATCGACCAATCAAATTATAACAATTTTCTCAATACTCCATCAATGATCGACACATAAAAAAAAATCACTTAAGTGACTTCTCAATTAATATATAGGAAGATTTTAAATTTCTACACAAATAATTAGTGTAATCTAATTTTTATGACTATTTATATTATGCAATAATAACCTTTTTGTTGATTGAATTAATTGTAATTATTGTTATTTTATAAAAACAAAATAAATTGAACTAAATTTAGTAATTTCTTAACCGGTGTGTAAAAACCTTTTAAACTATTATTTTGATAGAGAGGGAATACTAATTTCTTTGGATGTTTTGAAGTTTATTTCACATATATAAATTTCAAACTTAATATATACGTTTCCTTCTAATTTATTTTTAGTATATTGATGAATGTATCATTCTAATTTATATATAGCTAAACACTAAAAACTTTATAATGTGTATGGAACAAAAAAAGAAATTAAGCATATTTTTGAAGGAGAAAAGGTTATATAAACATCCAGTGAGGAATTTGTATTAAAATTCGTCTGACATAATAAAATACTCATATATATTCTAAAATTCATTCAGAAAATGTTACCTCTTGTGAGGGTTTAACACATGTATCTTCCTATGATAGCTAACTATAGTAACTGTTTTTACTTCAAAAAGATTTCAAATGCCGAATCAATAATGATAGAATATTAAAATTGAGTAATAGAATAGCAGTTCTTACAACGAAGAGGATGTTATGTATTGATGAGTGGTTTCTGTTATATTATTATCATGTCGGTTTAAGAGACTCGTATTGTGTGTGCATTCTTGAAAACGAAGTTACAAATATCAAAAATTGTTTTTAGTCTACCACCTCTGATTTGTCATGTACGTTTTCTCTCTCAAATCATTACTTTTCCAACGAATAAAGAAAGTAGTTTTAATTAAGAGATCTGCATTTGTATAAAGTATATGAATATTTATGTGAAATAATTATATAACTAGAAAAGGACGTGTCGAGTAGTAGTAGTGAGGAAGTCTTAATTAATTAACTCCATAAAGTAGACCCCTAATTTCAACTATAAAAACAACATCCCATGAGAAACTACATAACGACACCAAATAAAAAAGGCATACTAAATCCATCTTTTCTTCAAAATTAACAAGCATGGTTTCAGTCACATCATCAGAAGCATCAAGGAACCGATCAAAGAAGGTGTGTGTGATTGGAGCTGGACCTTCTGGGCTAGTCTCGGCTAGAGAGCTAAGAAAAGAAGGACACAAAGTGGTGGTGATGGAGCAAAACGACGATGTAGGAGGTCAATGGTTGTATCAACCAAACGTGGAAGAAGAAGATCCTTTAGGAAGGAGTAATGTTCCTATGAATGATGAACTTAAAGTCCATAGCAGCATTTACTCTTCCTTGAGGCTAACCTCACCGAGAGAGATAATGGGTTATTCGGATTTTCCATTTTTAGCTAAGAAAGGGAGAGATATGAGGAGGTTTCCAGGGCATAAGGAGCTTTGGTTGTATCTTAAGGACTTTAGTGAAGCCTTTGGGCTAAGAGAGATGATTAGGTTTAATGTTAGGGTTGAGTTTGTAGGGGAAGAAGAGAAAAATGAAGATGTGAGAAGATGGATTGTAAAAAGTAGAGAGGAACTAAGTGGTAAGGTCATGGAAGAGATTTTTGATGCTGTTGTTGTTGCTACTGGTCATTACTCTCACCCTAGATTGCCCTCTATAAAAGGTATATATCCATCGTTGGTTTCAAACGTTATGTACTTTGCTTAATTATTTTATCAATGTATAGTAAACGTAGAGGTTCACATCATGTTAATTATTTAACCATCCGTTTATTGATTTATTTCTTCTCATAGTTCTTTGATGATTAATTATAGGAATGGATTCTTGGAAAAGGAAGCAAGTTCATAGCCATGTTTACCGGGTGCCTGATCCATTTCGTAATGAGGTGATTAAATCTCTCTCTCTCTATCTTTCTATATATATGTCTTAATTTAAATTTGGTGATTGATGATGATGGTGGTGATAGGTAGTGGTGGTTGTTGGGAACTCAATGAGTGGACAAGACATATCAATAGAGCTTGTGGAGGTGGCAAAGGAAGTTCATTTAAGTGCTAAGTCACTTGACATAACTTCTGGACTTTCCAAAGTCATTTCCAAACACTCAAACCTTCATCTTCACCCACAGGTTCTAATTACTTTAATATATAGTATATATATTATTGCTTAATTAAATTAAGTCTTTTGTATAAATTTGGATTAAAAAGATTTATTTCTTTGATTTTTGTTTTGTTTGGTAGATTGAATGTTTAAAAGATGATGGGAGAGTCATCTTTGTGGATGGATCTTGGGTCGTAGCTGATACAATTTTATACTGCACCGGGTAGGACTCTCATCTTCATCTACTGTTTAATATGATTACAAAACCAAAATTCAAATATATAATTAACAAGTTTAAGTTTAAATGCACCATGAAACTTCGTGTTTCTTTCATGCATGCAAGTTGACGAATAATCTAAATTACTACTTTTTGTTTCTGTTACGTAAGACAAACATGTGATGATGGCTCCTTAAATAGTGAGTTAGTCGTAATTAGTCAAGCGTCAAGTTTATTCTAATTGACTATGACTTTGTGGGCGTATCGAGGTCTTCATCGACATCATAAGTTAAAATAAAATAAGTAGTAGTATCATATTGCTTCAATGTAAGAGATACTTAATAAAAGAACTAACACGAGGAAACTAAACAAAATGTGGTTGATCATTGAGATCTGCATGGTAATGCGTAACTTATACTTTTAGTTCTTCAACAAGAAAATCATAATTAATGATTAAAATAAAATAATATTGAGAGATATAAATTACTGAACCTATAGCTATGTTGTCAATAACTACTAAACTAATCTATTGTTTACCTTTTAATAATCATGACGTGGGATTTTAGAGCATCATTATTGCAGAGTTCTTTGTGTGGGTTCTTAGCGTAATATAAAAACCGTTTTTTAATTTTAATTAAGAAAAAGTTAAGAGAATTTAAGATATTTAAGAACTGTCTCTTAATTTTTTCTTTAGTTAAAATTAAGAAACGGTTATTATATTACGCTAAAAACTATATCTTAAAAATCTCACAATAATCATAGACTTATAATTTCGTATTGAGTGGGCGACAATTAATCGTTTTTCACATTGTTCATCTCAATAAAATTCAGTTACATAGTTCTTGGGCACATCATATTGTTATACTCTACAATATTAATCAATTTTTGTCATTTTAATTAAAACCTTTTATCGTATTGAATTAATTATATCTTTGAATTAAAAAAACAGGTACTCGTACAAATTTCCATTTCTTGAGAGTAAAGGAAGAGTAGAAGTAGATGATGATAGAGTCGGCCCACTCTTCGAACATACTTTCCCTCCTTGTCTCTCCCCTTCTCTCTCCTTTGTCGGTATCCCAAGAAAGGTCTCTCTCTCTCTCTCATTTTATTTAGGTTCAACTAATTAATCTTGATTTTTAATTTCTCACAAATATTAAAATAAGTTTGGTGTATTGCAGTTGATAGGGTTCCCATTCTTTGAAGCACAAGCAAAATGGATAGCACAAGTATTGTCTGGAAAGTTATCTCTTCCTTCTTCCGACCAAATGTTGCAATCCGTCGCCGACTTTTACCGGTCAAGAGATCTTGCCGGAGTCCCTAAACACAACACTCACGACATTGCTGATTTCACTGTAATAAAACCCTCTAAACACGTTTTTTTTTTAAATTCTTCTTTGTTTAGAGATATTCTCTAGAATAGTTTTTTCTGTTTATTTTTACAAAATAATATTCAAATAGGAAAATAACCAAAATATTTTATTAAAAAGGTAAATATACACTTATAACTCTATAATTAACTAATATAGACTTATTGAAAATAAAAAATAAATATAAAAATTTTAAAATAAAAACTATTTTGATTTTTTCTTTTAAATATTAATTTTTTTGTGATAAAAACTTTAAATTGTTATTTGAGATAATTGTTCTTGTTTATTTATGACATGAATTGCGTACTAATACAATTTATAAAATGTTTTGCTATAGTATTGTGACAAATATGCGGATTATGTTGGCTTTCCTCATTTAGAAGAATGGAGAAAGCTACTTTGTTTGTCTGCTCTCAACAATTCACAGGAGAATCTTGAGACGTATCGTGATTCTTGGGATGATCATGAACTCCTTCAAGAAGCTATGCAAAGCTCTCATTTTGCAAATATCAACTTTTAATTAAAACACTTCTCTTGTTATGTTTTGTTAAATTATTTTGTTAAGTACTTACGAAGAAAAGAATCTATCTTTCTTCCTATTTATCTAGTTTGGTTTGTTTATGTTTTTGGTTGATATTTATATCCATTCATTTGTTTGCCTCGATACAGTGATAGTAACATACCAAAAATCAATGGAGATCCGTAAGATGTAGCAACTTAACCGGGCCTCGTGGTCTAGTGGTAAAGGAACCTCGCTGAGGTGTCCGCCATCACGAGTTCGAGCCTCGGCCACAGCAGATTTAACATGGTTTTCGTTTTTCCTCGCCAGTTCCGGTTGGACGCGGTGGGATAGTCGGACTAAGTGAGAGATCCGGATACATGGATTATAAAAAAAAAAAAAAAAAAGTAGCAACTTGGTTTGTAACCTTTTCGTAGAAAAATCAGAAACACTAGTCATGGTCCGTGAGAAACTGAGGACTTTGGTGTAGCCGAGAGTCAATTGGGCCGTTACTATAATAAGCCCAAATATTCCACATAGGCCTTAGTTGCTACAAACACCATGAAAGAAACATTTGGGAAATGATCTCGTATTTGGGCCACGATGCCACCCACACTTCCTTACTCAGTTAGACACGCGAAGAAAGATAGTTGGGCCGTTGACTAAAATACGCCCAAATATTATTTGGGCCTAACTTGCTTCAGAATTTCAAATAACAAATATGAATATTGAGGCCTCTTTAGTCTCTATGCAAAGAGAACAAGGTTAGGTATGGTATGTAGACATATTATTGTCCCTTTTCTAATCTTTGATCAATTTAAATAAGAGATACCTTATCCTCAAAGGATAAGAAAATACAAATCCCCTTTAATTCAAATTATTTTTCCAACCAGACCCTTTATTCAAATTACTACATAATGAAAAATGGAAACCTGTACATACTATCACCGATTAAATATTGTATAAATGTGGATGTAATTTTTAAATGTTTCTAAAAATATACTCCCTCCATTTTATTTTAATTGTCGTTCTGGGTTTATACACATATTAATAAAACATATAATTTATATATTTTTTTAAAAAACACAATTACTTATACACATAACCATATTTCAACCAATAAAAAAATAAATTAGAGAATTTTTTTAATAAATTTTACATTGAAACTATAAAACAATACTTATTTTGAAACAATTAAATAGAAACTGAGAGAGTATATATTTTGGTCTCTTATTTTTTTTTTGTGCAAGTCAATAACGTGTTACGACAGATGGAAAAATTGAACTTCTTTTGTATATTTGTTTTTTTTTTATTGTGTTGGGACAGAGAAAACGTGGTTGTAATTTTTATAAATATACAGTTAAAATATATATCCACGTAGGACGAAAGGAACACAGCTGGAGAATGGTGGTGTGTGTCGTATGTCGGGACTCCGAACCGGGTCTCCCCTCTTTCTCTAAAGTCCACCACTGGTTCGGTAATAAGCGTAAAAAATCAAAAAAGCCTTTTTTGGCTATAATTAATAAAATAGCTCTAATTAAAATAAAATAAAAAATATATTGATCGAGAAAAAAGAAAAACTGGTAGGAAGATTTCTCGAAATCTCGATTCATTCATTCATTCTTTCTGCTCCATCTCCACCTGAAAATTCTTAATCTCACTGTCACTTGCCTCCCTCTCTTTTGTAAACTAGTATTTGATTAGCTTTGAAGATTCGTCATTGTTTCCATTTTTGTTTTAATAAGAGTTTCCCCATTTGTACATAGATCGATATAAAGGAATTGCAGAGAACTTGCGTCGTTGGCTTTGCTATTACGAGCTGCCTTTGTTTCATAATTGGAAGAGAGAGAGAGAGAGAGAAGAGAGAAGAGGTTTCTGGGATTCGTTGTCTCTATCTGTCTCTTTTTTGGTGAACATTCTTTTGTTTGCTGGGTGAAAAAAAATTAGGGTTTGAATTTTAGGGGGAAGAAGGTGGATCTGAGGTTTAGGTCAACGGAATTTGATAATTGGAGAATGATCTGCTTGTTGCTTTACTAAATCGGACGGTTTGGATCCGATCCGAGGAGAGACAGCGCCTTCCCATGGCGCTGTTCCGTCGCTTCTTCTACAAAAAGCCTCCTGATCACCTTCTCGAGATCTCCGAGCGTCTCTATGGTAACACCCTTTCCCTTCTCTCAATTATATTAGAGGATGAGATTCACAAAGATATGAGCTTTTTTGGCGTTTGTGTATTGCTTTGCAATGGATATGTCATTAGCTTATCTCTTAGTATCTTATTAGGCTTTGTGTTATAAAGGTTTTAGGAATCAGAATCTCTTTCACGACACTTTAAGCTTTTGTCGGATATATTCCTTCCTGTCACAGGAACCAAACCTTGGTTTCTTTTAATGTTCGGCTTATGATGATGATTGATGATTCTTTTATTTTGAGCTGCTGCCTACATTGCAGTGACAACAATTCCAGAGCTGGAGTAGACCATTTTCAATTAGCTGACATGTTTCAGAGAGTTTCTTTTCTCATCTTGTTTTCTTGTTTTAATTCACAGTTTTTGACTGCTGTTTCTCGAGCGATGTTATGGGAGAGGATGAGTACAAGCTGTACTTGGGTGGCATCGTTGCTCAGCTACAGGATCATTTCCCAGACGCCTCTTTCATGGTCTTTAACTTTAGAGAAGGAGAGCAGCGGAGTCAAATATCAGATGTGCTGTCTCAGTACGACATGACGGTTATGGACTATCCTCGGCAATATGAGACTTGTCCGCTTCTACCTCTTGAGATGATCCATCACTTCTTAAAATCTAGCGAAAGCTGGTTATCGTTGGAAGGTCAACAGAATGTTCTGCTGATGCATTGCGAAAAAGGTGGTTGGCCTGTTCTTGCTTTCATGTTATCAGGGCTGTTGTTGTACAGAAAGCAGTATCAGGGCGAGCAGAAGACTCTTGAGATGGTACACAAACAGGCTCCCAAGGAGCTTCTTCATATTCTGTCTCCTCTTAACCCGCAGCCTTCTCAACTCAGATACCTTCAGTACATCTCTAGAAGAAACTTAAGCTCTGATTGGCCTCCTTCAGACACCCCTCTTCTTTTGGATTGCTTGATTCTCAGAGATCTCCCACGTCTTGAGGGTATGAAAGGCTGCAGACCAATAATTCGGGTTTACGGTCAGGACCCTAAAGCCAAAGCCAACAGGAGCTCCATAGTTCTCTTTTCCACACCAAAGACAAACAAACACACTCGCCTCTACCAACAGGTACTTTTTCAAACCATTGTATGATCTGTCACACTTATTTATGTACAAGACATTGTTTAGTATGTGGTTATTACACCAGCTACACGCTTCTCTTTAGACAATGTTCATTAGCTTGATCTTATCTGCAGGAAGAGTGTATCCTGGTGAAATTAGATATCCAGTGCCGTGTTCAAGGGGATGTTGTTCTGGAATGTATACACTTGCATGATGATATGGTGCGTGAAGAGATGGTCTTTAGAATCATGTTCCACACAGCATTTGTACGTGGTAATATTTTAATTGTGGAACGCGATGAGATGGATATACTTTGGGATGCCAAGGACCAGTTCCCAAAGGAATTCAAGGCAGAGGTAAAGCCCATTGTGAAATTTTTTCTCTGATCATCCGTTAAAATGAGGCTGTTAAGTTTGAATGCATACTCATATATGTATCAGGTACTTTTTTCTGGTGCTGATACCGTGGTGCCTACTATTGCAACAGCCCCAGTATCAGATGATGATGAGAATGATTTTGATATCACTTCACCTGAAGAATTTTATGAGGTGGAGGAGATTTTTAGCGATGTGATTGAGGGGCCTGACCATACGGTTGACTCAGATAGTTTTGTGGTTGTTGATACTGCTTCAGATGATTCTGAGGGGAAAGAGGTGTGGAAGGGAGACGTGGAACCTAATGCGTTTCTAGATTGTGCATCTGATGATTCAAATCATAAACATGAGCTGCATGGGGAGGCTAGCGCAGATCCAGTCAAAGATATAACTGTTGATGATGTACAGTATAGGTCAGATGGGAAGGCAGATACCAGTATTGACTCAGTGAAGGATATAGGAATAGATGATAGTGATGAGCAGCGGAAGAGGACAATGGAAGCAAAGGAAAATGATTCTAGAACAGCAGAGACTCAACACAAAGGTGATGGAGAAGGCAATGATTCCCAGAATGATTTAGAGCCTACAACTCAGAAAATAAATACCATCCCTATGTCCGAAAAAGCAAAAGCTGCACCAAGGAAACTGGTTGGAGCAAATGCAAAACTGGCTGGAGATTCACTCAAACCAAAGTCTAAGCAGCAAGAAACTCAGGGTCCTAATGTTAGAATGGCTAAGCCTAATGCAGTTTCTCGGTGGATTCCTTCAAACAAGGGCTCATACAAAGATTCTATGCATGTGGCGTACCCTCCGACAAGGACAAACAGTGCTCCGGCTTCAATTACCACTTCTCTCAAGGATGGTAAAAGAGCTACATCGCCTGATGGCGTTGTTCCAAAAGATGCTAAGACTAAGTATCTGAGAGCGACTGTTTCTTCATCGGATATTATGAGGAGTCGAACTCCAATTTGGTTATCACCAGAATCTAGCCCAAAGGAAAAGCCGCCTTCTCCACTTGCTGCCTCTCCACATCAGGCGCCTCCAACACCTACAACTCCAGCCCTGCCTTCTCTAATCAGTGAGGCTACGTCAGTTTTACACTCTTCACAAGCAGCTGCATCACCTCCACCGCCACCACCACCACCACCACCGCCACCGCCTACTTATTCTTCACATAGCCAAAATGGCAGCTACTCTCAAACATCTCATATCCCGGAACCACCCCTACTTCCATCTGAGAGACTAAACAGTGGAACGATGTTGCCACCACCACCACCACCACCTCCTCCTCCTCCTTCTCCTTTTGCATCTGAAAAACCAAACAATGGAACCGTGTTGCCACCGTCTCTTCCTTGGAAGTCTGTATATACTTCAGCTATGGCAACTCCTACGACATGTTCTACTTCTCAACCTCCTCCACCACCACCTCCACCACCGTGGAAGCCTGTGTATGCTTCGATTCCTGAAACTCATGATGAAGGCTCTACATCTTACAATTCTCCACCACCACCACCACCTCCTCCCCCTCTTCCCCTTTTTAGTTCATCAAATACAACAAAATCCAGTGGAGGTCACATTCCTCCTCCTCCCCCGCTGCCTTATATGAGTATTGCACCTTCCCCATCACCCAAGCCTTCTCCTATTAACGGTTTTTCTGCTGCTCCTCCACCTCCACCACCACCACCACCTCCTCCTCCTTTTAGTAAAGCACATTCAGTCCCTCTCCCTCCACCTCCGCCACCAAGTTATGGATCTCCACCTCCTCCTTTTGGTCATGTAACTTTGATTCCTCTATCTCCCCCTCAGCCACCAAGTCATGGAGCCCCTCCACCACCACCACCACCACCACCGCCGCCATTTGGATCTAGTAGACCTCTGCCACCATCGCCCCCTGTTGGTTTGACTTCACCTCCACCACCACCACCACCTCCTTTTGGTAAAACTTCACCACCACCACCACCACCACCACCTCCATTTGGATCCACTGGACCTCCACTACCACCATCCCTTTTTGGTAAAACTTCACCTCCTCCACCACCACCACCTCCATTCGGTAATTCACCTCCACCACCACCACCTCCATTCGGTAATTCACCTCCTCCACCACCACCACCTCCATTTGGATCTACTAGACCTCCACCACCACCGCCACCACCTCCGTTTGGATCTACTGGACCTCCGCCACCACCACCGCCTCCATTTAGATCTGGTGGACCTCCGCCACCACCACCTCCTCCGTTTGGATCTACTGGACCTCCGCCACCACCACCTCCGCCATTTGGATCTGGTGGACCTCCGCCACCACCACCACCTCCATTTAGATCTGGTGGACCTCCGCCGCCCCCACCACCTCCATTTGGATCTGGTGGACCTCCGCCGCCCCCACCACCTCCATTTAGATCTGGTGGACCTCCGCCGCACCCACCACCTCCCTTTGGATCTACTGGACCTCCGCCACCACCACCACCTCCATTTAGATCTGGTGGACCTCCGCCACCACCTCCTCCGATGCTTGGAGGAGCCCCACCGCCACCACCACCTCCAATGCGTGGAGGAGCCCCACCGCCACCACCTCCCCCAATGCGTGGAGGAGCCCCACCGCCACCACCTCCCCCAATGCGTGGAGGAGCCCCACCTCCTCCTCCGCCTCCTGGTGGTAGAGCTCCTGGAGGACCGCCCCCTCCACCGCCCCCAGGTGGTCGTGCTCCTGGTCCACCCCCACCTCCTGGACCAAGACCTCCTGGTGGTGGACCTCCTCCACCTCCTGGACCTAGACCTCCTGGTGCACCTCCAGATCTTAAGGGTGCAGGAAGAGGGCGTGGTCTTCCACGTCCAGGTTTGGGGTCTTCAGCTCAAAAAAAGTCTTCCCTGAAGCCTTTACACTGGGTTAAGGTAACAAGGGCCCTGCAGGGAAGCTTATGGGACGAGTTACAGAGACAAGGACAAACGTACTGCACTAAACTTTACATCCCTCTTGTTTATATATATTGAAAAACAATTTGTGTGTTACTGATCATCATTTCTTCTTCGTTGCTGCTAGTGCACCTGAATTTGATGTATCAGAAATAGAGACCCTTTTCTCTGCTATAGTGCCAAAACCGGTTGATAAAGCTGGAGGTCGAAGAAAATCGGTTGGGGCAAAACCTGAAAAAGTTCAACTGGTAACGTTAAATTATTCTAAAGACTTGGTTATTGCCAGATAACTTGCTCTTTTTCTAGTGGAGACTTTGGTCATATGCCTGGAATCTGAGTACCACCTTCTGTAAAAGATATTTATATTTCACTCTGTTTGATTTATTGTTTTTCTTATGATCTTCAGATTGACCTTAGGAGAGCCAATAATACGGAAATTATGCTTACGAAAGTAAAGATGCCGCTGCCTGATATGATGGTAAGCTCCGAACCTGTTTTAGTTGAGTACAAGTCATCACTGGTTTATCTTTTATAGTATGATCATTGTTCACAATTTTCTGTGCATCAACCAGGCTGCAGTTCTGGCAATGGATGATACTGTACTAGATATTGATCAAATAGAGAATCTTATAAAGTTTTGTCCAACCAAGGAAGAGATGGAACTTCTTAAGGTATTGGCTTTTGTCTTTATGTCGGATGTCTTGTGTGAAATATATCATTATTCACTTGTTTACACGAGTCCTCAATCTTGGTTGTTATTGACTGCTTTGCTGTAGAACTACACTGGTGACAAGGCTACCTTGGGAAAGTGTGAACAGGTCTGTATAAATCATGAGATTACCAGTCTTGAGATAGTTTCAACAATCTCCTTAGCTAATGCCTTTTGGTCTCTCATCATTTTGTTACCACAGTACTTCCTAGAGCTAATGAAGGTGCCACGAGTAGAATCGAAGATGAGAGTATTTTCCTTCAAGATTCAATTCGGCACTCAGGTCCGGTCGTATTACTGTTATTTTCTGTCTATCTGATTCTTTGGAAGAAAAAGTTCGGGTTCATCAGTGTCTATGTAGTTTTAAATTAGTGGTCTTGTTGTTAATGATGATGTGATCTCTGTGCAGATAACAGAATTCAAAAAAAGTTTAAATGCTGTAAATTCTGCGTGTGATGAGGTCAGATGCATGCAAGAACTAACTGTAATATTTTCTTTTGTCCATATATTTATATTTCTCTTTCTTAGACTTTTTTCTCCTCATTGCTTGTTCATCAGGTTCGTACTTCACAAAAGCTAAAAGAAATTATGAAAAAGATTCTTTATCTGGGGAACACGTTGAACCAAGGAACTGCGAGGGGTAAGTATTCTTTCGTCATTGTTTTACATCTTTTTGCTCAGAACATTTCCTAAAGAAACACAATAAAACATCGTATACCTGTTTTGTCTGAACGCATATCCTTTGTGGTTAATGAAAACCATTGTTCTACTTTCTGCAGGCGCTGCAGTGGGATTCAAGTTGGACAGTTTATTAAAACTGAGTGATACACGTGCTGCTAACAGCAAGATGACTCTTATGCACTATCTTTGCAAGGTAAAGCACAATCTCAAAAAGCAGACATTTAGGTTCTGTTGAGGATTGTTTTAGAAAATGGTCTGAAAATTTCCTCTTTCTTTCTTTCTTTCTACAGGTCCTTGCTTCCAAGGGATCAGATCTACTGGACTTCCATAAGGATCTTGGAAGTCTTGAATCAGCTTCAAAGGTTTGTGATTTATCCTTCCTCTCTATTCCTTGGTTGTAATTGTCTCATCAGTTAATTGTCTTGTCGACTCAGATACAACTGAAGTCACTGGCTGAAGAAATGCAAGCAATTATCAAAGGGTTGGAAAAACTGAACCAGGAGCTCACTGCATCCGAAAGTGATGGTCCTGTTTCTGAAGTTTTCCGTAAAGTATGTTTTGTTTTTCTTCATATTTCATGAATTTCAGCTGTTTTCTAAGACTTAACTACTTCCGGATGCTAAAGTCTAGTTTTGTATGTTTTTGATAACAGACATTGAAGGACTTCATTTCCGTTGCTACGACTGAAGTGGCAACTGTATCGAGTCTTTACTCGGTCGTGGTAATATGCCAACCTCTAGTAGATCCCTCCAAACTCTTGCATTTTGACAATCTGTTTGGTCCTGAAAGGGTATCTTTGTCTTGTAATGGACCAGGGGAATAATGCTGATGCACTTGCGTACTATTTTGGAGAAGATCCCAAACGTTGTCCGTTTGAACAAGGTTTGGCGCGGAATATAAACTTAATACATTATGAAAAAGTCAGTTCATTGTTATTATTTATTAAACTATAGCTAATAACAACACCTGGGTGATGATGGATTGCTGCAGTTACTGCGACCCTCTTGAACTTTATAAGGTTGTTCAAGAAAGCACACGAAGAGAATATTAAGCAAGAGGAATTGGAGAAGAAGAAAGCGGCAAAGGAAGCAGAGATGGAGAAGGCAAAAGGAGTCAGTCTCACAAAAAAAACAGTTGATGATAGCTGACCCAACAAAAAAAAAACTTTAAAATCTTATTTTTGCAAAATCCGCCTTAATCTCTCTCAAGTGAAGCAAAGGTGGTGGTTGTTGATGCCAGTGGAGGTGGTGCTGTTCAAGTAAACCTTTCCGCCGAGTGGCACAGGGCGGTTAAAACTGGCTCGGGTCCTGGGCGGGCTATCGAGGAAACCAGGCAAGGATATAAGAGGCAGGTCTTTACACCACTCCCACGTTACATGACTCACTCATTCTAACTTGTAAATTAGGATTCTTTCCTGCCATTTTTTTTCCTGATTAGAGGACGTTTGATAGGTTGTATAGGTTTCAGGTAGAGAGATAGAGATATGTAGAGCATTTTATCTTTGCTTAGTGTGTAACTTTGTATCGTACCACAATATCAAATGTTCTTTCTAGGTAAGTAGGATCCAGACGAATGAGAAAAAGAAATTATCAGAATCTTTTCTCCCAAGTACCCGTAAGACACGACATGGTTCTGTCTGACTCGAGATGATCATCTGACCATAGATAGCTGTCTCCATATTTGCAAACTTTAGATGTGTCATTAGCCCTGGGATATTTGTCCGAACTAGCCAAAACCGAACCAAAATTTCTGGTTATGGTTTGGAGTTTGGTTTAATTCGGTAGGATTTTGAGAAATAATTTGGTTAGTTCGGTGTTTGATTTTCAAAAAAATAAAAAATTAAAAAATATCCGAAAAATCAAACTGAATTGAACCAAAAAAACTAAGTTTAATCAAAAATATCCGACTTTGTTTAGAAAATTATATCGAAATTAACTAGAAACCTAAAGTTTGGTAATTTTCGAAATAAAAGAAAACCAAAATTAAACATAAACGAAATTTAATTCGGTTAATTTGGTAAGTGGTTTTCAAAATTTTAGTTAACCGAAAACTGACCGTTCGGTTCGGTTTTGGACAACCGGAATCTATGTGTCATGTTTGAAACTCTATATGGAAGCAGATTGGGATCGCAAACCAGAGATAGGAAATGGCCCGTACCGAGAAGCCCACTGGGGAAATTCGTTATAAGCAGAGGATAAAGGAGAAAGTGAGAAACATGGCAGTTGTTAAAAAAAATAAAGAAACCAGTTAAAAAAAAAGAAAAAGTTAAACCAAGATGGCGTACTAATTACTTAGAATACGACACGTGAGTATACGTATTCATATTAAATACGGAATTAACTGAGGGGTGAGATTTCAGATTCTGAAGTATTATACAAATCCGAAATTAGCAAAATACAAAACTTATTTCGAGTGTTTTAGGGGTTTGGGAATCTGGTTGTGAAAGGTAACTCAAGTTAATCAACTTTTATTTTGTTATTATCCAAACTTCAAAATGGGCAATTTTTATATTGTATACTGATTTATGAAATATGTTGTGTGGAACTCAAATTGATCTTTTTATAGCTGATCATATTAAACACGTGACTAATTCATTCTGATTAGTGTTTACTACTGTAAATTGCTCTTAGAAACCCCAAATTAATTAGTTTTGTACAACTTTTTTAAAAACAAGTATCTGATATCTTATTCTGTGGTCTATCAATTTTATAAAGGTATCAGCAGTTATTATCATGACCGGTTTTATTTTATAAATATGTAAACTATATTCTTAGTCAAAAGTATATAGACTTGAAGATAATATTAGTGAAAAGCTGCTCAAAGGATGATAATAATAGACGTGTGTATGTACATTTCATACATCACGCGTAACAACTTTATAACAGAATAGATTCTTCATGAGGAAAATGAAAGAGAATCGATAAGCAACGAAACTACTTAGATGATCCCTTTACTTCAAAAGCAGATGTAATAAAAAAGTGTTGTTCATGTGTTAAGAGTATTTTAGGAATATAGATTTAGTTAATTAGCTCTTTAAAAATAGTAATTATATACATGAAAGATTAAACCATTCATTCTTTGAATTAGTTCGTGCGTGAATTTTTTTTGCTTTATTCACATGGAAATTTTGTTTTATGAGGAGATATGCCCTCAAACATGGTTTTGATATCAATAACGTTGATGAGTAATTTTTTTGTTAATCATTTTTCATCATTTTAGATAAAGACCGACTTTGATAATAAGTTCAGATATAAGGAATATAAATATATACTAAGAGCATGATTACTACGAGATTCTTAAGGTGAGGTTCATTTTATTTAAGAGACGGTTTCTATATTACGTTAAGAAACATGTTCTAAGAACCTTGCAATAATCATGGCTTAAGCTAGGTAGCTAGGTTTCACAAGACGTGTGCTACGTTATGAGCGACTTGAAACGTGAACAATTTGGCGGCAACGGCAGCAAAAAGAGAGTAGTTATATGTTTCATTAGATAGTATTCGTGGGAACAATAATCAATGAAAACTTTTGAAGATACAAAGATTTAACGAAATTAGTTGCTTTTTTTTTGTCTTCTCTCTAATATCAAATATTAGTTGAATATATAATAATAAACACACACTAAAGAGTGAGAAGCATTGATACATTAATAATCTATACAAACTTGGCACACCACGCTTAGAAGATAAAAAACTTTGCGAAGTTCTTCTTATAACTTGTGACCTAAGATAATGGACTTTTGAGGTTATGAATCTTCAATAACTCCAGAATGGTTCAAGATCAACCGGACCGGTTGAGGAAGATGGAACTTCTTGATGATCGAATCCTTTCCTCCCAAATTCAATATTTGATGATGTATCTGTATTAGAAACTCCAGTTTCCTGTGAGATACTCAACGTTTTGAAGCTCTGCCTTCTATTATTCTCAAACATGGCTTGAGAAACCGGTTGTTCTTGAGTAAGAACCGGATCAGAAACATGGAGAGATTGAGGTTGGTATAGTGGAATCGAGCAGAGGGCAGGGTTGTTGCTGAAGTAATTGAGTAGTGTTCCTCTAGTTTCAGTTTGGTTGGAGAAGCAGGGCACGTAACTCTGTTCGGTCTTGGTTTTGTCATTGTATGGTGAAGAATCTGTTAAAGGTGGTAAACTAGAACCTCCATAAGAACCAATTTGGATTAGAGTTGAAATAGGTATCTTCTTGCCTCCAGCAGTTTTGTGGAACACTCTGCATATCACCCATTCATTCTGCCAAATGGAACCAAACAACAAATCTATCAAACAAAGCAAGAACAGAGCAAAAAAAACAGAGCAAAGATTGAATTCTAGGTTAACCTTAGCGGTTTTGGGCAAGTTGTGAGCAGAGAGTTTCCCATCAAGCCTATACTCATGCATCACCCAGTTTGTTTTCTGCCCTTTTGGAGCTCTTCCTCTGTAAAAAACAAGTGTTTTCTTCATACCAACTAGTGATTTGCCTCTGAAAATCTCCTTATCCTTCCCTGTAGCCTTCCAATAACCGGCTTGAGTTGCCCGGTTAGTCCTCAAACCGGTTGGATACTTTCTATCCCTCACACAGAAGAAGTACCATTCTTTCTCACCCATTTTTGCTTTATCTATTAACCAAAACAAACACACATAAGAATCTCAAGAACAATGATACTTAGAGCAGAGATTTAAAGAAAGAAAAAAAGAAGATTTGGTTTGTTTGAACCTACATGGCAACTCCCATGGCTCAGCTTTGTTCAAATCCACTTCACCAATAGCTTTAGCTGAGAAATCAATGTTGAGAACCTTGTTGTGAAGATAGTGGGTGATAAGTTCTTCATCTGTTGGATGAAACCTAAACCCAGGAGGCAAAACCATCTGCTCATCATCTTCCTTGTGAAAACCACTAAATGCTTCCATCTTCTTCTTTTTTTTTTATCACCCAAGAAACCTTAAACCCTAAAAGAAAAGCAAGTATCTGATCCAACAACAAAAACCAAACCTTATTTGATAGAAAAGTTGTGTTTCTCTAAAGTTTTTTATTTATTTGATCTTGAATGTTTTCAAGAGAAAGGTTCAGAGAATATATATATAGATGTAAATGTAGAGAGAGAGAGAGAGAGTAAATGTGAAAAGAGAAGTTATGGAGAGGAACTAAAAAGGAAGGGAACTAAATGGAACTGGAAAGGTAGAATTTCTTTTGACGAAAATGATCGTTTTTTTAATATACAAATTTTATGTGTATATATATGAAATAAAATAAAATAAAAATAGATATTTGTCCATATTTTGTGAGAGGAGGAAGATACGTAGCATGTAACGCAACTTGGCTAAAGGTTGTTTAGCACTTCCCCTTTTAAAAAAAGAAAGAAACATTTTTTCTGCTTTTTAAAGAAAGTAATTGTAATTGAAATGAAATTGATAAAACTATATTCGGATATATTTTACCCTTCTTCTCTTTCATTTTAATTGTCGTTCTGGATTTATACACACATATTAATAAAACATATAATTTTATATTTTTTAAAATAAAAATATAATTACCTATACAATTAACTATATTTCGATCAATAAAAAATAAATTGGAGAATTTTTTAAATAAATTTTATAATAAAATTATAAATGATATTTATTTTAAAACGATTTTTTTCTATAATAACAATTAAGTCGAAACGGAGAGAATATTAATTAACAGACTGGACTTGACTTAGTTTTTTGCCTTTTTGGTTCTTTGAATGATTGAATATAACGCGTCGAGATTTGAGAATAATTATTGACGTTATAATGAAAAGTTCAGAGAACAACCATTTTTTTCCTAGTTAAGTTGTAGTTGTACAATGAATAATTGCAGACTTTCAGTGAGTAAAATTAAATTATGAGGTTATATTTATTTGATTCGAGAGAGTTATGATTATAAGCGTTTTTTCGGTAATCAATTCATTGATTTTAAAAAACTTTGACGAAGAGGTCAGTGCATGTCACTACAAGTAATTAATTACTGAAATTCTGATGACTCGACATCATTTATTAAAATTCCATAATATTTTAATATCTTTTTTTTCTTAGTACAGCTCGCCAGAAAGGCATGAATATGATTTGACAAATTGTGTTTCTGCTGTGGTTCTTTAATTTTGTTTCCGTATCTGTCAAATAGATGTTATTTTACTGTTGACTAACGGTGCCTAACGAGAAAAAAAAATCGGATTTGAAAATACAGAGTACATAACTAATCCAATGTAAAACATCGCATTTATATGGACTTATATTTATGTTCATTTTTCAATATAATCTCCTCGCTCTTTTTTTGGTACTCCCTCCATTTCATATTATTTATTGTTTTAAGTTTATACAATATATTAATAAAATATATGATTTTATATATTTCTAAAATAAAAACATAATTACCTAATACATATAACCATATTTCAACCAATAAAAAAATAAATTAAAAAATCTTATTAATGAATTTTGTATTGAAACTTTAAAACAACACTTATTTTGAAATGAATTTTTTTTACTACAACCATAACTAATATAAAACGGAAGAAGTAGTTTATTTTATCAAATTATTTTACATCAGTCATAAAACTTTGACAGCATAGGGTGTATATATCAAGGTGAATCGGTTATTCTTAGGGGAAGATTTAGAAAATTCTTTTAGTAAAAGCATCATCATAGATTTTAAATTAGTTGGAAGTATTATCATAAGTTTTGAATTAGTTATTTTAAGAATATCATTAATATAAAAATAAAATTTTAGCAGGGCACATTATCCCATTAGTCGTCACGTACGTCCTGGGTGCTTCCATTATATAAGAATTATTAATTTCAAAGGTGTAGCCTTTACTTAGTGACCTAGTATATTCCCTCAAATAAAATAAAATAATTTCTTCATTTAGTTAACCAAAATATTGGGGTGATAGTTGATAATGCAGTTTCGACGAAAAAACAAAATACGTATCCCACCGTATATCTAGATATACATAGTAAATACGGAAAAATATACGTTTAGGATGAACTATCAAAGGTATTTTACTGTAAAAAAACTTTACCCCGTTAAAGTAAGTACCAATCGTAATAGGCTTCTTCTTTCTAAAAAGGTGATAATCCCTACGACCTTATAAGAAAAAATCTATAATTAATCTCATTCTAATTTTAAAGCGAGCAATAATGACAAACTTGTTTGTCAAAATAGTGGATCAGACGATTATATACTGTAATGAATTAAAATAAAATAAATCGTGGGGGTGAGGAAAGAACAGATCCAATAAGATTTGGTCGTCTAATAAATTAAACTTCTACTTATAGAAAATGTTGCAAATTAGGTTGGTACGAAAGCTACTAATATTTCTATTTAAGGAAATAGATCTAATAAGACAAGACCACGTGTATGGTTGTTTCTCGAGTGATCCCAAAGACTTCCGGTCATTAGCATAGTCAACTTTGTCCACATCTGCAACGTCATGCCGATTCTAATCACACATAAACTATGTTAGATGCCAGCTACTAACCATTTATAAATGGACACGTGTGTAAATGAAAGCTAATCAAGTAATTATCGATGTAGCGATGGTTGACCTTGTTGGCAAGTACTGCTCGGGATCGAGTCGATTAAGAGCATAGCCATTCTTGGGTGCATCTCTTCGAACGAAGAAAGAAAAAACTATAGGAAATGATGCAAGACTACATAGTATAAGCATTTTAAACATTTTGTGAGTCTTGCATGATGATTGCAATAGGTATTAAATCATATAGTGGCTCATAAATCTTTAAGGTTATCAAATCTACTAGGCAATGAGTCTGAAATGTGTTATTATTAGATCAAATATTTGAAATTATCATATACGTGTGTGATATCTTTTCAAGTTTTCTACCATTTTATTTCATGCATGTTTTGTTACTATATTCATCCGTTCCAAAATAATTCATATTTTGAAAAAAAATTATTTAAGAAATATTTTTTTTTTAATTTTTCAATGTAATTTTAGTAGGTAATAACAATAAATTGTAAGCTTTAAGAAAATTAATTGTATTTATTGAATTTTGATTGGTTAAAAATTATAAAAGTTAGTAAATCATAAAAATCAATATTTAATACTAAAATTTAATATGTTTTATCAATATATGTGAAAACTTTAAAATATGTAATATTTTAAAACGGAGTAGTATGAGTGATTGCGTCAAAAATTCTTGAAGTGTGAGTTGTGTATATTTTACTATTTTAACTTCTGTTAGAGAAATAGAGACTGACACTGCCATATATATATAATTCTATGAAGGGCCTGTTTGTTTCACCATCCAGATGAGTCATCTGAATGGAGATGAGAGTTTTGTTTGTTTAGGCATTAATAGTACAAATCATCTAGATGGTTCATCTGGATGAGTTTTAAAAATTTAGGCTTAATTTTGAAAATCAGTTGGATGATCCAAATTGAACCATCTGGATGGAGATGGTTTTGTCAAAATGTTTAAAAGTCTATTATACCCCTTATATAATTCACAAATTACAAACCTAAACCTAATATTATTTTATCATTCATAAAAAATGATAAAATCACAAAAACGCATTTTTCCGCCAAAACCGCAAAATGCATTTTCTCGCAAAAACGTATTTTCCTGCAAAAATACATTTTCCCGCCAAAACCGCAAAAATGCATTTTCCCGCAAAAATCGTAAAAATGCATTTTCCCGCCAAAACCATGAAAACGCATTTTCCGCGAAAAAAACATTTTCCCACCAAAACCGTCAAAACACATTTTCCCTCCAAAACCGCATTTTTCCGCCAAAACCGTAAAACACACATTTTTCCACAAAAATATATTTTCCCGCCAAAACCTCAAAAATGCAATTTCCCGCCAAAACAGTAAACACATTTTCCCGTAAAAATGCATTTTCCTGCAAAAACACATTTTCCGCCAAAACCGCAACACATTTTCCCGCCAAAACCGCAAAAATAAATTTTCTTGCAAAAACGCATTTTCCCGCCAAAACCGCAAAAATGCATTTTCTCGCAAAAACCGCAAAAATGCATTTTCCCGCAAAATCCGCAAAATGCATTTTCCCGCCAAAACTGCGAAAACGCTTTTTCCCGTCCAAACCGCAAAAACGCATTTTCCCGCCTAAACCGCAAAAACATATTTTCTTGCAAAAACGCATTTTCTGCAAAAATAATTTTTCCCGTCAAAATCGTAAAAATGCATTTTCCCGCCAAAACTGCAAAAATGCATTTTTCGTTAAAACCGCAAAAAAACATTTTCTTGCCATAAACGCAAAAGAACAAATATATATATTTTCGTCCAAACTGCAAAAATACACTTTCTCGATAAAATCGCAAAAACAAATTTCTTGTCAAAATCGTGAATATGTATTTTTCTGTTAAAAGTGCAACATTATATTTTCAATCAAAACTATATTTAAAATAATTATATTTTAGACTATTTAATAAAATCAATACAATTAAAATTAATATCAAACATATGATTAAATCAAAATAAGGGTATATTAGTAATTTGTTTATTAAACTCATTTGAATGGAAATGAAAATAATGAAACAAACATAAGTTCATTTAGATGATTCATCTTGATGAACCATTTGGATGGATAAACAAACAGTCCTATAAAATCTGGATGGATCATCTAGATAGATCATATAAATGGATCATCTAGATGGAGATTACAGATGGTGAAACAAACGGGCCCGAATTATAGCGAATGGATGTTTTTTCATCAAAATAAATAAGAGAAGAAAAAAAGTTAGTTAGTTCTTCTCTAAAGAAGGCCACTTGTAAGTTGTACCTATTATTACAACATGTTTAACTTATCAAATACAATCTGATAAAGAAGAAAATAACGATGCTGTCTGGTATGTCACATGCACATATTGCAATATAGTGAGATTATTTGGGAACCCCACATTATTATCATTAGAAACTCTACATTATATATTCTTATAAGTACCAAAAATGAAAATTGTCTGCCTTGGAACATAGCCGACCCATGTGCTATTCTTGGTACAAAAACGAAAAAGAATGATATATGTATATATGGATGAACCTAAACCACTTAAGAAAACCTAATTCAAGTTGTAACACTATTATATTGTTTACTGGCCTAATTAGGCTACACTGCATATAACTGAACCTCACATGTACACATTTCACATTCAGGGAATACATAAATATTGTATTTTATATGGTTCTTTAGAACTTTTGAAAAGGTTCAAAACTTATATCTGTAATCATTTCAGGACTAGTTAAACCAAGGCTTGTGGTTTGGTGGTGATTAACTTGAGGGTAAAAAGCCCAATACGATAAAACCACCAGAGTTCGAATCTTGGCCACTGGGGAATTAACATTTCGACATTGTCAAGGACAAATGACCGACACGTGACTAGTCTGGACCACTTCTATGAGGCCAAGATACATCTGTATAATTAAAAAAAAAATGATTTCAGGACTAGTTATTAACATTTGTTTATTATATTTCTAAGACATTGAAAAGTTATTTATTCATGATGCATACCTAAGTCAACAATGGGGATGTAGCTCAGATGGTAGAGCGCTCGCTTAGCATGCGAGAGGTACGGGGATCGATACCCCGCATCTCCATCTTTTTTTATTTTGTCGTATTTTCTCTATAATAACCACAAGCTCGGAGATACATAAGTAGCATTGATCAATGTTCAAATACTTGTGATCATGCTTTAGAAAATAACACTGTTCTTTATAGTTAGCAACTGCTACTTTGTTGTTCAACAACAAGAAGAAGAAAAGCTTAAGAAAGTTTCTATAAAGCATTGAAGAGAAACAGTTTCAGTGTTGGAAAATAAAACTTTCTATGTTTTCTTGAAAAACTTTCCACCTTTATTCCCAATTCCAGTCTCTGTAAGGCTCGACCAGAGATGTGATCTAGTGTCTGGTCTCCACTGGAACTCTACCAAGTCTGAAAACAAAGCTGAGAGCAACGGAGAGATCTCTGAATCTTTTACGTTCTTGCAAGAAACCACTTTCAGATGTTCAAGCTCATGCCAATGTACAATCACTGATTCTAGACCTGATGTTGTTAGCAAGGAGCATCCTTCTAGATACAAAAGCTTCACTCTCCTGCAAAAGCCAACATACAATAAAAAGATTCAAACCTCAAAACATAAAAGAGGAAGATTAGGTTTTGTTAGTACCCAAAAGCCATTGCCAAGCTGAAGATATCATTATCCAATCCCCAACAGTCTTGAAAAACAATCTCTCTTGCCGCTTCACACACCTTAAACAAATCCTTCACTGTATTCTTGTCTCTTAACTGACATTTCTCCAAGTGTAACCGCTCCAGCGCAGGACAATAACGACTCAAACACTCACCTAGACCAGGACCATGATCGATCTTTCTACAAGAAACAAGTTTCAGAGTCTTGAGATTCTCACAATATCCAAGACCACCAAGCCAACCAGCTTCCATCTTATGATCACAAACACTAAACTCCTCAAGCATCTGACAACACTCACCTATCTCTTTAACCCCATCAAACCCTCCTTGGCAACCAACAAGCTCAAGCTTCACCAGTCTCTTACACCCTTGAGCCAAGATCATCAAACCGATATCCGAAACCAAAGAGTTATTATCATCATACAAACCGTCAACACTCCCAACCAATCTCAACACCTGTAGATTCTCAAACGCACCAACTCCAAGCAAAACACTGTCGGAGCACTTATGCAGTTCCAGTTCTTGCAACCTCACACACGCTTCAGCTACACTCAACAGCCCTAACTCACTAGCGTTCGCCACCACGAGTCTCCTGAGATTAGAGCAGCCAGCTGCAAGCGCCTTAAGCCCTTTATCAACCTTATCAACAGACAAGAGTCTCTCCTCAACAAAGTTGAAACTTTGGTAGTACCCAACACTGACAGCAAACGAAACTACCCTGCGGCTAACTAAAACACCTGAGTTTAAACACCCATCGACCAAATCAACGTTGTCCAGATTAGGAAACCTAGTGACAAGCCGACCAGACTCGAGAAACCCCCAATCCGACACCTTAACGGTCCGTACAAGGCCGCCGTGGAGTCTCAACCATCTCTTGCAGACCAAAGATAGAGTCTTTCGATGAGGGTAAGGGACCTTGTTGATGATTGTGAGGAGGGTTAGGTCGGGTAAGAGAAGGGTGAGATCGGTGGTGGAGGAATCGGATTTGGGAATTGGAATTGGAGGAGGAGGAGGAGAAGAGAGTAGATGGTGATGGTTAACCCAAAGCTCTGACCAGCTCGCTCGCCGTTTGTTCAGTGGCGAAACTGGACTTGTCTCCTTCTTCTTCATCGTAAACGACGTCGTTTCCCTTCACATTCTCCTCCGCCACCGTTCGTTAATTGATGCTTTTCCCTGAAAACAAGCGTTTCTCGGAGGAAATGGGTTCACTTTCCCGAGAAAAATTAAAACTTTCACGGATTCTTCTGCAATTAAACTGGAAAGTTTGAAGCTTTGTGAAACTTGCAATCACTTCTTCTTCTTCCTTTTTTTTTTCCAAGAGATAATTCGTTTTTGTTATTTTTGGTTTTTGTTTAATTATTTTTGTCTTTCTCAAGTGTATAGTGAAACCTGTCACTCTCACTCTTTCTGATAACAAAACATAAGCCACAACTAGATTTATTTATTAATTAATTAATTAATTCTATTTACAGATGCTGACAAAAAGGAAAATTTCAATAAATATGGATATAAAAGTACAAAAATTAAAATTAGTAAGTGGATGATGATTGCTGAGCAGCCTCATTCAATCACCATTTACAATTAGTTTTTTTTTTTTTTTGGTTTGTGAGATGGAATTTATACAAAAAGAGATTTTTTTTTTTTGGGAGGTTCAAGAACGAGGAGCAGCCATTTGTTGCTTCTTTATCCTCTCGTGTGATTTCACCATACTGTCATTGTCAAAAGAGAAGAGATTACAATACTTTACTGTGGTGTTTCTTCAGTAAGTGGAACAAATTAATGTTTGTTACCTGATATCATGAGGAGTGATGAACATCCACTGTGAACCTTTCTCCAACGCAAAATCAACCAATGTGTCCAAGCTTATTTTCCTGCTTACTGCGTCCTGAATATTTGCCATAAACCGCTAAGCAGGCTAAAGAGGCATATGGCAAATACATATGTTAATAGTGAGTGATGTGGAGGTTACCATGAACACATCAAACTCGTCCATTGCTCGAATTGGGGCCTCAGTCATGTCGTGAAGTGCTAATGTAAAGCCTAGAGTCGAGAAAGATCGTTCTCCACCTGCAATTTTTATGTCAAGAGGTGGGATTTTGATCAAACTCTCAAGCTGCCTAGACTCTCAATGGAGGAAACTTAGCAATAAGATAGTCAAATGTTTTTACAATCTTCTTTTAAGTTTCATCTTCAAGAGCTTTTATACACTAAATCTCATGTGTTAAACCATGTTTAGAACACGCTTGTACTAAGTTTCAAATGTGAGACTTTGATGTTCTAATTCATATTCAAAATAGAGTAGAAAGGCAGACCTGAAAGCCCTCTAGTGTCTCGAACACCGCTGCTTGTTGCATCTTGGGGCATCTTAACCTGTGAAAGGACATCAACCAGTTGATTAAAGGAAATAATATTGAGACATATCAAGATGCAAAAAATGTTGCATTATGGCGCTAATTACCTCTATGGACAAGGTTTTGTCTTCATAAGAGACCTTGATTCGTCCGCTGATTCCTTTCTTTCCTAAGTGAGAGTTGAATCTGTTTTGAACAATCGCCAACCAAAGGAAAGGTCAAGAGAGAGCTAATAACTATCCAATGTAAATTCGCAATAATGAACAAAACAATTCGTACCGCCAAGTTAATATGCGTGTCGCAGCATATTTATTGCCTTGGAGCTTCTTCCACCGTGAATCTACCGCATCTTTGCAGACCTGATTAAACAGTGTTTCTCCACATTAAATGATTGGCATATATGTATATTGAAACTTTGGATACAGCAAACTATATACCTTGAGTTTTTCTCGAAAGCTCTGGTAAGTTTTGCGTTTTCTACCAATCTTGTTTTCTTTTTCCTCGAGCGTAATCCTGAGGTCATCGATTGATTCAGAATACCTGAATCAACAACAAAAGATGCATGTAACCTTAAATACGCATTCAAGGGGTAGTTTCCAACGTATATGTACAATCACAAGGTCCAAATAGATACACACTTGTCACTCTCTCGCTTCAGTCTATGATTTATTTTGTTAATCTGAGCACTAAGCTGAATAGGTGTGGACCCATCCCAAGGACCCAACGAAGTTATCTCACTCTCAGGACATATTATGGAGGCTTTCTCATTACTTTCCTGAGAATTTCAGTAGTTGAACAATATATTAAAAAAAATATGGACCCAAGAACGTGAATATATAAATGAGACTGCATTTCTCATTGTTTATTCTTACCTGCCGCTTGGCTTCAAGCTCCTTATATTTAGCTTCGGCCACTTTAATATCAGGTAAGACCTTGTCCTTCATTACATCTTCATAATGGTTCTTTTCCTGAAACAGATTAAAAAACTTCAGTTCTCACTGCAAAACAAGTAAAGAACCAAACTCTTAAAGACGGTGCACCGTTTCTGCGGATTGGAGTCCCTTTTCAATCGCCTTTAGCTCATTCTCTGCTTCCTCAAAGACGTCAACTTTACTCTTAGCTGACTCTAAATGCACGTTTTGGAAGAAAAAGAAGAAGTTAATGTTGCTTGCTTTCCTGAGCTATGTTAAATCAAAGTTGTCTGTAAATCAAGATGATCGATGTATCATGTTTTTAATGTATCGCGAACATACCGATAAAGTTTTCATATGCAGTTCTAAGTTCATAAGCCTTTAGTTCAGCTTCCGTCAAGCAGTCTTGGAGCTTTTCAAGTAAGGATTCCTTCTCCTCTATCTCTCCTCGAGAGTTCTGAGAAATACAAAGAGCATTGTGACCTTAAGGACTAATGCTATGGGGTGGAAAATTAACAGTGAAGTGGTTTCAATCAATAAAACTAACCATAATTTCTAGACGAAGTTCATCAACACTTGAGGTAGGTGAAGCTTTGGTTTCAGCAGCGATTGAGTTTTCCAGATCCTGCAATTCAAGTTCCTTCCTTGTCAAATCTTTCTCAAGTTGGGTGCATTGTCTCTGTAACATAAAGAAGAAAACATACGCAAAATGATTATTTAAGGTTAGTGAAATGTTTCAGGTAAGACAGCAAAAGATTGGAAGTATCAATAACTAACGCAGAGACAGCAGCGAGTCTACCTTCAGTCTGCGCATTTGCGGTTCAAGACCCTCGAGATTCACCTCAGCATCCCTCTTTTGTATCCTGCGTTCCTGTATCTCACTTTGTTCGTTTGAAGCCTCTACTTCAAGATCCTTGATTTGGTCATCAAAAGAAGCACACAATCGAGTCAGTCTTCGAGCACGGGGAGGAAGGGTTGTCTGAACAGGCCCACGAGAAAACCTGAGTCAAGAACATGAAGAGTATTGTTATCTGAAATCAAGATAAACATTAAGCTTTTCAACTAATTCAGTAGATACATCAGAAGTGGACCCTAGTGATCTTAACATCTGTTCTTACAAATATAACTGGTTGCTTACATTCTGTATCCATCTATAGTGAAAACATCTTTCAGATGCGCGAGCCTTCTCTCAAAGGCAACTGTCTTGCCAACCTCATAATTCTCTGCGAGCACTTGCCTCTCCACACCCATCTAGAAATATCCAGAAACCAAAGATGAAAAGGAATATCATCACAGTGGTTGGGGGGATGAGAAGTTAGAAAATACAAAGAAAATCTATTAGTAAGATTACCACATCCACTAAGACGTTAAGAACAGTATGATTCTCCGAGTGTAAGACAGAGAGAATAGTTGGGTGTTCCGTTTGAGGAACCATGTGCCTTGGTATAATTAACCTGCATAAACAATTACCATGCCGTTCAATATAACTAAAGCTATCCATTCATCAAAGCAGAACATAAACAGAGATAGGGGAAGTATTTTTCAGATTTTAAACCTTGGTCTTGAAAAGTCATAGATGATAATCTTCAGATTGTTATAATTTGCTTCCTTTCCACAGCCTCGCAACGTTATTAAATCTTCGTGATTGGTCACAATAAACGCATTCAGGAGATTTCCAAGAGCTTGTTCAACAGCAGAAGCCCATTTATTACCATTGGCCAATGTCTGTAGAAAACCACACGATTATAAGAACTCACACTATAGCAGCAGAGAATGTTTTTGTACACTTGAAAATGTGACCTTGTCTTTACACTATGCATGGTCCATTCAAGAAAACATGTGAACTAACTTGACTTTATTTTTATTTTTTTGTCAAAGATGTGCGGAAGGAACAAAAAGAAACTTACCACATGAGCACCAACCGGGCCAATAGGTGGCATTTTAAATCTGCGATGATGTCTCTCAATCGCCCGCAAAAGACTAATGACTCTGTCCCCTCCAAATGCGGTAACCTAGCAACAGAAGTTTGAAATTATCCAACTGATCTCAAAAGAGTATACTTAACATGTAAACTCTGGTTATATGTCTATGTAACTGGATATGCACCTTATTTGTTTGATGTTTCTTGAGATCATTGATGTGCGTGTTTATGTCCCTTTGCTTCTTTTCACGCTCTCTAATCTAGAAGCCAAAATGTCAAATAGCTGAATGTAAGTAAATTTAAAGACTACAACATAAAGGTGAGACAGAGTAAATTCTAGAATTACGATTAGAAAAAAAGATTCACACCAAAAAGCTACAAGCATCAATGTATTTATACCTTATCCTCTATGTGTGCTATCTCCTTCCCTACGGCTGATGCCTTTTCAGTTACCATCTTCTCTTCCTCTTTCAAACTGAAGAGTATTTCATTTAATCCATGCTTAGCTAGAAAAAGAAGAAAACATTGAAAAGGGGCTCAAGAGTAGAAAATGAAAACCTGGAAAGCGATGCTTTAACCTTCTCAGCCTCTAGCTTCAACTGACTAAGGTTTTCTTCGATTTCAGATTGTTCAGCCTGCATCATTATTAGACTGTAAGAAGTATATACACCTATACACAAACACACAAACACACACACACACTAACAAGCACTGGACATAAAAATGAAAACATCTTAGTTTGCGTCTTTTATAGTTAATGCCAGTGATGCATAAAGAGGACCTGTGTGCTTCTTATAGTCATTTCATCGATATCTTTAATTTGCCGTTCAAGCCTCATAACACGATCTTTAATCCTCTGGATGTTATTGCACTTATGACGGTGATCTTCTTCTAGAGCAATCTTCTCTCTTGTAGCCTGTTTTAAAAATTATATCAACTACACCGGGCAAGAAGGTACGTAAACCAAAGGTAATTTCAAAGCTAACTATGAGAGCTCAAGAGCAGTGCCGATCAGAGCTACGGATACCAAATATTCAATCACAAGAATTTATTTGATATATCCAATAAACTTTCATTTGCTCCTCTCCTGTTTTTCTAACTGCTGAATAAGAGTATCTAGGTTGTAAATAATAGGTACGATAAATTTTCAAATTACATACTTTCTGGCCCATCCTGTGAACTGGGACCCTTGTTTTTTAAACTAATTTTTAACATACCGTCTTGACTGATTGCCGCAAACACTCTATTTCTCTTTTCACTGCAGTTGATTCATCCATCAGGCATGTAACTTGAGCTTTCTTATTGTTCAACTTTTCCCTTAAAGATTCCACCTCACCCTACATAAACGGTCAGCTGAATCAGCAACGGAATAAAAGAATTTAATGATGCTACTATGATGGTGTATAGATTACAAGTTTCATGGTGTAAGCAAATACACATTTTAGAAGCTCAACCTCACATTTATCAAGAGTCCACAAGGGTATTAAAATAATCTATGTAGCCGTATGAGGATGTTTTAGGGTAGAATGAAACTCATTATTCAACATTAAGTTCATCCGAAACTTGCTCTATTTAATACAACTAATAAACTTCACTGGTAAACTATCCAACAGAAACTTAGAAAAGTAGTGCACTTCTGCAAACCAAATTTGAGGTGATAGAAAGAACATATTACTTACTACTTACTAGTTTCTGATCGATTCTATCTTGACAAGTAGGCACTCGTTCTCTGAGTTTGATAAGCTTATCACTCTGTTCCTTGAGCTCCCTATCCACATCATAAACCCAAGACCAAGCTAGTTTCTTTTTCAAAAGCAGCAACTGTTGATATATTTCTTCAAATTTTTCCATAGTCTTTATCTTCCCAAGCAACTCACTGATCTCTTTTTCTATTGGTTGTATTGTCTCCACCAACTCATCCAAAAGAGCACTTGCAGCTTTCAAATTTGTGTCAACACCAAGAAGAAGATCATCGACTTGCTGAAGAAGGGTTGCCTTATAGAAGAACTACATAACAAAAGCTTTCAGCAACAATATAACAATAATAATTAAAAAAAAGATTTACTTCACTGCATACAGATGAACGGGATATACCTTGAACTTGTCTTTGTCATTTCCAGAATGTAAAAACTCCCTGCTCTTGTCTTGACTCATTATCACACATGGATTCTCAACATCAATCTAAACCAAAGAAAAGATGTGGTATCAATAACACTTAAATCTGGAAACAACATATATATGATCAAAGCTTCAAACTTAAATGAAAGGGAAAAGCTCACATTGTAATGTTCAACTAGTTCACGTAGCTCCTCCTTTCTGTTTGATATTTTTCTCCCTGGACGACACAAGTTGCAGGGAACAAGTAAGCCAAAATCCTCTTTAATCAATTAGTTGACAAACGGCACATCTAAAATGCTGCTCCTGAACATAGGCTAGTAAAGCATAAGTTTTTCATATATATAGGCTCCCAAATTTGTAAAAAAGAAAAACCCCTTACTAAAATGTTTATAAAGCCTCCAAAATCTCAGAACCGGCCACAAAGTAAGTAAGAAATCACATTGAAACAAGCAGAAGAAGCACAGACCATGAAACAAGGTGTAAGCCACACACTAGCATATAAATAAATTAGCAACCTTGAGAATCCTTGAGAAGGGTGGAACTAGTGGAAAGAGAGATCCTGCGCTCGATAACGAGAGTATCACCATAGATATGAGGCTTAAAAGCATCAACTCCTTCGTTATTCATTTGGACATGAACAAGTGCGTTGCTGCAACCAGTTTTGATGAAATCTTTAAGCGTTGAAGCGCGTTGAGTCCCCTTGGCTCGACATCCAAATGCCACACATAGAGCAGTCAATATCGCACTCTTACCGCCTTGACAGTTACGAAACCAAAAACACACACAACACCAACGATATAATAAAATCATTACAGCAAACCAAATAAGTTAAAAAAAAGCCCTAACTTGGTAAGCAAAAATAATAAAAAATAAAAAAGAATACTAACTTCCGTTTTGACCGGTGATGAAATTGACCCACTCGCCAAACTCAATCTCGAGATTACTGTGGCACATGAAATTCTCGAGGCGTATCTTTAGAATCGCGCCTGAGCTGGAGGAACGTTGATTGCTGAAAGGATTACTCTCTCGATCGCCATGCTTATCCATCGTTATCGCTTTCTCTAGGGTTTCTTGAGACTTGAGAGAGTTCATGAGAGGTGAATGAATGTATATTGGCGGGGAAAAGGAAGGAGGAGACACGTGTACATTTATCCAGCTGACACGTCATTCACCTGATTTTTTTGGGATTTTCGAAACTGAATTAAAATTGTGCATTCGATTCTCCCTATGGTTTTGCCGGTCCAAGAGAACCGGAAACTGGTTCGAACATTAATATTTATCCTCTGTTTCTCTCTCTCTTATTTGATTTTGATCCATCAAGTAAAATCGAACTTCAATAACGAAGAGCAAAAATGGTTTCATTGCGAATTAAAAATCATTTATGGGATTTTTTATAGAGTTCATGCCTATTTAGTAATAATACAAAAGCTTCACTGCCTTAACCGGACTTAAACCACCGGTTTCTTGGTTGATTTCAGTCGTCATGATCATGATTCCTGAACCGTATGATTCTATTAATGAACACTCTTTCACGCCGGTATCTACCACAGAAACATTACAAGATTTCACTGAGTATGTTTTTTTCTTTGTGATTGTCACAGAAGAGAGAGAGAGGACTTACATGACAATGGCTGAGAGACAAAAGCAGAGGAAACCGATGGCGAAATGGACAGGAAACGTTGCCCAGAAGTTCTTATGGTCGAGAATGGTTTTCTCCGAGATGACAGTGACTATGCCAGAGAGTATAAGAATCTGCCAACCTGAAGGAAAACATTTTCTGAACGAGAATGATGAAGAAGGATCGCCCTGTAGAGAAGTGTGGAGTTTACACAGCAATAAAAGTACCATAGTTATCACAATACAGTAGATAGTTTCATTTAACCAAAGTATACCTGGAAGTAACGTTGGATGAATTGTCCTGAATAGATGATCCTAAACATCATATCTTTTTTCGGAAAAGTCAAGAACACCAAAAAAGATTACTCTAGTTGCAGAATCTACATATGTAGGTGAAGGATACTCAAGGAATTCGCCAAGATTAAACCTATTGCTCCTGCAGATCTTATCAGCAGAATATTCAATGTGATGTAGATCAGTGAAAATACAAGCAGCATGTCGTTAGAGCGCTTTAGTTGATCTTCTGTTCCTATTGCGTGTAAAAATGCCTCGGAGGTTCCTAACAATATAATTTACAAAGTAATCAAGACTGAAAGATGCAGCTAGTAACCGCAAAAATCAAGAAGATAAGCATTCTGAAAACGTAGAAAAGTGATTACTAACCATTCATTGCCAGGACAATGATGTAGAGACAATAAAACTGAAGCGCCAAGGAAGCTTCTCCATCGCTCCATTTTTCACCATACAACAATCTGATGAG
This sequence comes from Sinapis alba, assembly GCA_012274485.2. Taxonomy (NCBI): domain Eukaryota; kingdom Viridiplantae; phylum Streptophyta; class Magnoliopsida; order Brassicales; family Brassicaceae; genus Sinapis; species Sinapis alba. Next base: position 148,986 of record MU105804.1, on the reverse strand, counting down.
AGAGTATGAATAGCCCGGGCCAAATGCCATAAAAATAAGACCTATACATTCCCAGGAAGTTACTGAAGATTAGAGTCCTTACGCACGCTGAGCAGCAACAAAAACAACTGCAATACATAGGAATGTATACCTATTAACATTACAAGCTTCAAGGCCTCGGTTAAGCAAGTTCCGAGTTTCTTCCTCTTTTGCTGGTAATCATCACCTGTCAAGAAAGAGAGAAACATAAACCATCTATTCCAATGAGCTCAAGTGAACATAATGTACCATACTAAAACTCAGGAGAGAATTAAACCTGATGCGAACCTGGCAAATGTAGTGTATGAACTTTCTTCAAAAGGGAGAAACACCATGCGTACTACTAAACTTCCTGGTGGTTAGAAATTGTGAAAGAGATATTAATTATAAGCAACTTATCTTGAAGATATATAATATATACTTTGTTATCCGTAGAATAATTTGTGTGTTTTGTAACCAAAGAGACTTGCCTAGTTTGTCGACGATCCCATATACAGCCTGGTTATAAGGTGTATCTAACCATACAAGGACCAACTTTTCGCCTTCTTGGAGGATCAACTTTCGGAAAGACTGAAAAGTGAATAGCATACACATGTTTGAGAGCTGCTTATCGAAATCCATGAAATTTCCACGTCTGTGAACATCACAAAAAATTGTTGAACGTTATTGAAAAAATGAATGATTTTGATTGAAATTTATCAATAGTTAATAGAGAACTCATACCTGAAAGGAAAGAGATTCAAGCTTTTAAAAACGCCACGCATGAGAAAATAAGCCCAGTACCCAAGAAATAAGGAACCTCCATATGCAACTTGTGAAAGTCCAAAGATTATCCCTTTTTCCTGTGTTAAGTTGAAAATAATTAGACTCATCAAGCATTCTTCTTTTGCACAGAAACAAAATGGAATTGTATAAGAACTAGTAACTTATTTTACAGAACGTACCATATTGGTTTGCTTGACTATGAGAAAGCACAAAGTTACACAGCGTGAAAATGTGGCAATAGTCTCAACAACCAGTCGCAACTTTAGAAGCATCAATGTCTGAGAAAGGATATACAAAGGCTCAGCCAGTAGCTCCAGTACACACGCAAATCCTGCAAGTTAAGTTGGTTAGTCATTAAGTTGATTAAAAAAAAAGAAGTGATCAGTCCTGCTACTATATTACAGACACTAGTAAACGACCACAAAACAGAAACTTCTATATTCCAAGAAGTAGGACCACAAAGTAGAAAACGACAGCAATGTTACCGTGGATCAAGATAGCCTGTGCATATGTGTCGGAATAACTAAGGTTCTGCCACCATAGCACAAAGATGGATGCTGCAATAGTAATGGCTACTCCGAGTGGAAACGTCACCCATGCCACTTTCAATAACTTAGTCACATCGTTCTCTGATACAAGACCGTCACTGCATAACGAGATGAAGGAATATAACTGGTGGAAAACTTAGTCCTGTACTGATAATGTGAACCCGATTAGCGCAAACTGCTTTATGTGTGTACCTGTTAATGTCAGCACGCAAGCAAGCGCGACGGAATCCCTCTCGGCTGAGAAACAAGACACATGTAACAAAAAGATGGAACTGGACCGCGTAGAGCTGCATTGCAATGAGAAAACAAGATCGAGCTTATATGCAAAAACCTACTGAGTTTCTGGAAGGAGGAAACAAAACCCACGTAGCTACTCAAATGAAAGTCCAGTAAAATCAAGCAGAGCTAAGACTTATATAATAAACAAGACTTGATAACTGTGACTAAGCACAGAAACCAAAACCTGATCTTCCACAACTAAAAGTCCATACTTTACCAATCAGAACAACAAAAACTCATCTTTACCATAAACAGTGCATACAAATACAACAACAACAACCCACATACTAGTTCCCATCAACCCAAATAATCTAAGCATCTACATGTTCTGTGCTTAGTCACAGTTACCAAACAGAACACAAAACCCATCTTTTCCCTAAGAAATGCAGACAAATAAAACAACCCAAACAGTCAAAGCTACAGAGCTAAGACATATATATAAAACAAGACTTGATAACTGTGACTAAGCACAGAAACGAAAACCTGATCTTCCACAAGTAAAAGTCTATACTTTACCAAACAGAACACAAAACCCATCTTTTCCCTAAGAAATGCAGACAGATAAAACAGTCAAAGCTACAGAGCTAAGACATATATAAAACATGACTTGATAACTGTGACTAAGCACAGAAACCAAAACCTGATCTTCCACAACTAAAAAGTCCATACTTTACCAATCAGAACAACAAAACTCATCTTTATCATAAACAATCCATACAAATACAACAACAACAACCCACATACTAGTTCCCATCAACCCAAATAGTCAAAGCATCTACATTTGCAAAAATCTAAGAACATATCTATTTGAGTAAAGAAGGATTTATTTACCGCATAGTCTGCTTCAGTGAGACGCCTCACGATCCAGGAGTTGAATATGAAAGGGATGCCTCTGGAAAGAAACTGGGTAGCTAAATTTCAATCGAAGGAAGAAAGGAGAAATCTTGTTAGAAAGCAAAATGCAGCAAGAGAGAGAGATTTTCAAAAACACGTAGTGAGGAAGACGAAAGAACCTAGTAAGTACTTGAACGTGCGCGAGAGATTAACGCTATCTCGATTACTCGCCATTCTTCTGGGAGATGCTAAACTCCAATCAATTTTAGCTGATTAATGACCGGAGACGGAGACGACGCCTTCGTACAAAAATTAATTCTGGTCGGTTTGGTACAAATTTTCGGGTATGATTCCGTAAACAAACCGGAATTTTCGATTTCGGTTCGGTTGAAGTTAAATATGTTAATATCGGTTTTCTGTTTTAAACCCAAACGAGGGTGCTAATCAGAAATAGGGGTAGGCAAATAAACTCAATCCTAACATCTAAACCAAATCCAGCTCCAAATCTGAATCAAAACGAATCTAACATAGATATTAAATGAAATTTATTTTAAAGAAATACTTTAAAATAGTCTTTAAAAAGTTTATGTCACAAAAATAACATACAAAAACAAACAAACAAAATATTTCATTAAATAGATAAATATACACTTATATTTTTAAGGTTCACTAATTTATATTTATGGTTTAGAGTTAATAGGTGGGGTTTAAGATTTTAAAATTTAAAATTTAAAAATAAAATATTAATTTTTCAAAATAAAAAAAGTTATTTTGATCATTTTATTTTTTGAGTGCTATTTTGTGACGAAAACTTAAAAAAATATGATATTTGAAAGAATTGATTTTTATTTTAAGCTATTTTGATGATTTTTTCTGAACTAAATCCACACCTGAATGAATATTTAAAAACATATAAACATTTCAAAAATTCAAAAAAAGAATATTCATACCAAACATAAATTTAATTTTAAATAACTAACTCACTAAAATATTTTAGTATACTCGAATGAGATTAAAATTCAAATGTGAAAATCCTATTAAACTCAACTTGAAACCCGGTTAGAGCATTGGAAATGTGCCACTATGTTTTTTTTTTTTCAAAATAGAGTTGAGTTTATCTAAAAAAAATTAAAATTATTATTTCATTTATGAAGCAATCATTTCTTTTATTTTATTATGGAATGGAAAATAAAATGAAGTTAAAGCAACAAAAATCGACAGCCGATTGGTTTTTACGTGTAGATCAAATTCGAACCGAGTTATAAGATTTGGGTTCAGTCGGAATGGGGTCGGTTAGAAAAAAATGACATGAAGCTAAAACAAACCACAACGGGTCTCTCTCCTCTTCTCCGTTCTCTCACTATTATCCTTCACGGAGAAGGAGATGAGACTCGTGTTTTTGTTTTTGTTCTTGTAAAATATTTCGATCAAGTGATCGACTTCTTTTTTCGCTAGGCGAATCTTTTCTTCGTTTTGACGAACTTTTGCAGTGTTTTTCAACCAAATCTGAGCTTCACTAATTTCTTTATATTTTGTCTTGGATTTGGAGTTGAAATAATAAAAATCCCGGTGTATAATCGGGTTTAGAGTGTTCTCTTCTGCAAATCTAATCAAAATCCCGATTTGCTAATGTCTTGTTTATCTTCTTTTAAGGATATGATCTGATTCCTTTCTCTTAGAAATCAGTCTTTCCCATTTAAATTTTGCCGGAAAGGCATGAGGGTTATTAAGCTTTCGAGAGGAATGGATGATGATGAAGATAACTTGTCGGTTCATAAGGGATTCAGCAGAGATTGGCGTTCTAATGGAGCGGTCCAACAAAGGATCTTCTTTCGGATCGATTAAATTTGGGCTTAACATCCAGAGAAGCTAGGGTTTCAAGCGTTGGCGTCGGATAGATGCAGAAGAAGCTCAGGTAACGGGTTAACATGGAGAGTTGTTGCGACGGAGGGAAGCAATTAGAGAAGCAATTTAGGGTTCACGGTAGAAACATCTTGCGGTGGTGGCCGAGATCGCCGCTTATCGCATGCAATTGGACACGTGTGAGAGACGTGTTTCTTATGGCTACCGACTGAACACGTGCTCATGATGAAGCTTCTGGTTCTTTAAAAAAAAAGATTGTATCCCTTTTGGGCCTCTCTAAATTTGTAAACCCAATACCTTTGTAACAATGCCCATGAGGCAGAAAAAAAAAAAAAAAAAAAAAAAAAAAAAAAAAAAAAAAAAAAAAAAAAAAAAAAAAAAAAAAAAAAAAAAAAAAAAAAAAAAAAAAAAAAAAAAAAAAAAAAAAAAAAAAAAAAAAAAAAAAAAAGAGAAAAATGACATAACAACCAATGATGAAAATAGTGTCAGAAGTGGGATTTGAACCCACGCCCTCTTTCGAAGACCAGAACTTGAGTCTGGCGCCTTAGACCACTCGGCCATCCTGACAATTTGTTTATTACCTGACTGTCAAATTAATAGTCACCTCTCCTATAGAAATGAAAACAAAATCAAGGATAACCGGACCAAGCCCGAATAACATCTGTATAAAATTTCACTTTTGAAAATCAATATAACTGCATAGAGTTAATAATATAAAACTCTTTTTAATATAGAAAATATATGAAGGTCCCAAAAGAAAAATGGAAAATAACTTAAAAAGAAAAAAAAACGAGGACTCCATATTATACACAGTGAAGAGCCACTCCAGTAACTTTCTTGCTTCTCACAATCAATAGCAAATTTTCGTGTTCCATCTAGAGAAAAAAGAAACCAAAAAGTGAGTCCAAGTTAAGATTATCAACCAAGATATTATGTATATGAAGATATATTATATTACTCATGGAAATTCACCTGCAATTTAAGTGCTTGAGCTACCGAGATCAAAGTCCATTGTGTAATCATACTCGATTGTTGGAATAACCGATGCCATAAACTTCAAGAACAAGAAGAGATACCTATGGAGAAGATAAACCAGAGGGTAACTATCACTGTACATAGGAAAATGAAGTTTAATATGTGAGGGAAATTTACTTGTCAACTTCAGGCTCTACTCCACGAGACATTAAGACATCAATGATCTTCTTCATAACAGCTCCATGTCGACATGGATGAACTGAAGCGTGTTTACCAGGTAGGTGAGGATGATCTTCTATTGTTACCTGTGAAGTTGTTGCAACAAGCCAAGCAAGTAAAAGAAAATTAAAAAATGAATCATTACTGATTCTAGAAGAGAATAAAGATCACAAAATCCATTATGTAATTACCGTTTTACGTGCATGGTCTTGACTAACATCCTCCATTACAAGTTCAGGTTGCAGTAACACCCTTGACTACAAGACATACCACAGTTTTTTTTTTTTTTGAATGAGCATAAGAACATGTATGCAAAAAATTTCAAAAAACACAATGAATGAGTTAGAGACCTCATCATAGCCGGTTAACCAAACACGGGGAGTTTGGTAATACTTGTCATACCTGAAATAAAGTGAAGCGAGGAAAAACATAAGTTCCATCTACTGAACCAAGAGTATATTTTACAAGAACGCAAACAAATTTACACGTGAGTGTAACTGTGATCATGACAAGATTTGAAAAAAAATGGGAAAGGCACAAGAAGCTTACGTGATGCTAACATCATATGTTCTGGTCCGAAGGATATTATCGTCATCTGGTTCTTGAGCCACAAGAAAGTTGGACTGAAGAGTTGCCTGACTCAGGGATGACGAGAGAAAGAATGTTAATAATGCTCTGAAGCAAGCAACCATCGTCGCAAAAATTCAATCTATCTATAGCAAACCCATGTGCATATAACTATAACTCACAGGATCATTGTCAATCTCATCAAAATCTTCCATGTCTGGAATATCTTCCTCCTCCTCCTCATCCTCGCCTCCATCAGGTTTCGGTTGAGTAGTAGTATCTCTCTCGTTTATTTCCAATGCATCCATGGATGGCAAGTCCTCATCTTCATTGCCTTTATCTATAGTAGGCACATTGAACATGTAAGAAACAGAGCAATAAAATTTCTAAATGCGATAATTTCCAGATATAGAAAAAACAACCTTTAGGTCTTCCATGAGTAGCCAACCAACCATCATTATCTTCATCATCAACCAAAACTTCACCTCCAGCAGCTTCGTAATCCTCTGCCACAGAAGCAGCTCTTCGTAGACAAGGTACTGTTAAAACCCATAGAAAAGCCACAAACTTCACCACAATGCACAATCAAAGATTTAAAACTGAGCAAAAAAAAAGATCTCAACTTTACCATTCCTAGTAATCAAAAACTGTTTGTCTGATGGCAAGTATGGCTTTCTTTTGCTTGGATCACCAGCTTCCCTGATCGAACAAAAAAAGAAACGATTTTGATCCATACTCTCAGACAATCATACAATCCCTAAAACCCTAGAAGTTGATCAAGGTCAAAGCTTTAGGCATGATTGAGAAATCTAACAAGTGGGTATTGAAATTGGAGCTGACCATGACCAGGTAGGGCACTTGGAGACGAGGTTATCACCGGCGAGAACGAACTCGCTGACGCTGAGAACTCCCTTCTCCTTGAAAGCCGAGACCGTTCGAGGACCGGTCATCCTCTCCACTGCACCTTTGAATGCTCCATGAATCTTCTGCGAAAGCACCATTGCAAATTGCCTCACGACGAATTCGAGATTCGNCAAACACTACACAGAACAAACAATGCGAACAGTGAAAACTATAATGTAATTGAGTAATTACCTCTGAAAAACAGAATGAACTTTTTGGACAAACTTTTAATTTAATATTAACTTAACCTTTTTTCTTGCTTGCCATTTCAAGGATTCTCTCAATAATTGTCCTTGTGAAAGATACTGGATAGTGGAGGCCGATATAGTAAGGAAAGTATATACTATTTGCAAAACCTTTATTTAATATGTTTTTAATATATTATTAAATATGTTTAGTCCCGACAATACAATCTAATCTATTAAAACAGGAGTACAAAAAAGAAATAATCCTAAGTTTTTCTCAATAATTACATACCTATGCCATTGGATTTAAACTCTGTCGTTTAGCACATCCCATATCAAGTACTTAGCTTATAATCAAATCGTAATTGACGTTTTCTAGCCCACTACTTTTGCCAGTTTCATTTGTAATAAAATAAAATGTTTTGGGTTTATTATACATGATGCCCATGTCATATTCACAACTTATTTGTCAAGACTCACCCCCAAAACATAATTTTGCTTAAATCCAAACTTATACGGCACCTTCTAAGTAAATCAATATCCTAAATGAGAGTGTGAGCCCAAACTTTTCAAAATAGGCTGATGGATTCAAACCCAAATCATTATACATGGAAGAATTATAGTTTTCAAAATAAGGAAAGTTTGGAGATTATTCTGGCAAATCAAGATGTATGATATGTTTTATTCAAATTATGATACGTGAATAATGTAATGGTTCATTTCTGATATTGTAATTCATTTTATGCATGCAAACATTTTGTGCATGATTTGTTTACTTTTCAAAAACTTTTTTCGTGTGTTTTGTTCGTATGGGCGCACAGCTATTTTCATATAACGTTTCTTCTCTTTATAACATTACTTATGTTTCTTTGAATTTAATATATTCGTGTGTGTTTTTAAGGGAAAAAAGATTTATGCTTCTTGCAAGATGTCTGGTGAAAGGATTTCGAAGAACGATTTCATTCTGAAATTAAAAAATTGATTGATCTCTTAGCTATGAAACCCTAGCTTTACTTTTGCTATTGATATGTGTTTTTTTTTTTAACAAACATTAAACCAACTGTTTTTTTTCTACGCTAATTAGTTAATAACTAAATGGGCCAATTATTAAGATACAAGCAACAAATCAAATAAACATAGTGTTTATATTTAAGCCCATAATCATAATCTAATATTAGGACCCAACGATGATATCATCCAAATTAAACTGATGAAACCAATTTTTTTTTTTTTTTTACATTCTTCTTATCTTTGAATGTTGTTTTTCAAACTTGGTTTCATTATTTTTTTGGTTTATCTAAGTAATTTTTTTGTTTTAAAAATATCAATACATATTTTGAATTTTATATTTAACTTTAAAACAAAATATTTATAATATAATTTAATAAAACCAACAAGTAAACTTAATTATCTAATATTTTATTGTTTAATTTACCAAATAAACTAAAAAAACATAATAAACAAAAAAATGTAATCTCATATAGTTTATAAATGAAGGCTAATAACATTGACAAGACACACCAATATCAACAAACATATAAACCTTTTACATAATGAATATAAAAAATAAATTTATTGAATTTTCAAAAGTTAAAAACATATGATTATGAAAACAAACACCCGTGCGGACGCACGGGTCAAAAACTAGTTATCTTTAATGTACCAGTTCAAAACTCATATTCGTATTTGATTCTGATTTAGATACATTTAACAATGTACCAATTGAATATTCTTATTCAGATGAAAAATTTATGCGTCTATATAAGATTTACTATAATTTTATTTTGTGTTTGCTGTTTTTATTTAAATAATTTTATAAGTTTATGTGTTATTGGTGATAATATTTTATATTTAAAGTTTTTCAAAATAAATAGTTTATTATAAATATTTTTCATTTTATTACTGTTAAAGTCAATAAAGTAAAAATTAAAACTCAAAATCAAAAATAACAATTCGTATTAAAAAAAAAACTTAAATCAAAAACCACAATTTAAAAATCATGAAAACAATTAGGATCCTAATATGATAAATACAAACATATGCTAGATTTAATTATACAACACTATGTGGTATCATAAATTTTTTATAGTTTGTTGATGTTTCAAACATTGTTGAAGGTGAGATAAGTATATGATTCTTTCATCAAGCACTTCGTTGGAACTAAGAATGATTGATTAGAGAGAAAAGAGTTGTGCTCTTACCATGAACAAATGGATTCTGGTTAATGCCATGACTTGTAACTTTATGACAAGTTTACTCATGCAGTGGTGTCTGAAACGATACGATGGGCCAGGCTCCTAACATTGACAGCTCATATACATATTTACATAAATATCTCTCATCTGTTTAATAATATCCATATGCAAGTTGTGCATCTCTCTTTCAAGAGTCTAGACCATGTAGCTTGTGGTCCATATACTTCATCATTGAGTCTTGATGTCTACCAAAGCTATAAGACGAAATATTTGCTGCTACATTCTTAAAACTGGTCCCTAATGCAACTTGTTCATCTTGATTCACCCCCTCTTCTCCTCTTGTATCAACATTAGGTGTACACTCAGTACTTGTTGAAGCTATTTTATTGAAGTTTCTATGTTAGGAGATTGAGACTTTGATTATGTTTAGAGACATGCTCTAGGAAAACAAGAACATGTTTCTAAATCTTATGGTCTTTTGGGCATGAAGAAACATGACATAAATACAAGTTTCTTGCAAGAGTTATTAGCATACTAACCTACACTTCACCTTCTCTGTACAAATTAACTTATACAATGCTCACACTCTCAAATGTTAAATGCATCATTCACACTTGAAGATGATGAAGAGTTGCTCTGACTTATTTGGAGCACCTCCTTCACATCACTTCTCTTCCTTTTCCGTCCCGAGTTCACCGGAGCATCATATTTGCCAGCGTCCAGAGGAAAGTTGAGCACAGCTTTTCTTCCCCTGAGCTTGAAAGCTGCACAGTCATAGGCTCTTGCAGCATCAACATCACTCTCAAATGTTCCTAGCCATATCCGAGATCCTTTCTTAGCTGGATCCCGAATCTCTGCTGCAAATTTCCCCCACGGCCTTCGTCTCACTCCTCTGTATTTCCTCTTTTCTTCTTCCTCTTCAAACCTCTTAGCTTTTTTCCTGGTCGAGACACTCTGATCAGTCTCATGCGAGTCAGCTTCTTGTTTAGGAACTTGATTCATCACAGGTTCTATACACCATAGTCCTGAGACAGAAGAAGCTTCAAAGTCAAAATCTCCCATGAAACCATCAGAGACCATAAAGTCTTCAAAGAGATGCTTCTGTATAGCATCCAAATCAGAGCTTTCCTCAAATGTAGCCATATTTTTCCAAGACAAGACACAAATGAGAGAGAAAGGAAAACGAGTCTGCAAGTGATGTGTGAACAAATGCTTTGATCCCTTCTTATATATAAAAGGTAAAGAAGAGGAGACAAGAAGGAAAGAGCATCCGCAGCGGTCTTCGTTTGGCTAAGTCTCTTCCTACAAAAATTAATAAACTAAATAACAGTAGCAGAGACTCAGAGAGAGTGGTAAAATGACAGGAAACGTCTCTTTATAAAGAGATTCATTAGCTTTTCTAAGAGACCAATATAACACTTGTTATTCATTTAACCACATAATATCTTTTTACAGTTTTAAAATTAATACTCACTCCGTTTCATATTACTTGTCGTTCTAGGTTTATGCACACAGATTAAGGAAATATTTAATTTTATATATTTTCAAAATAAAAACACTATTACCAATACACCTAACCATATATCAACCAATAGAAAAATAGAGTAAAGAATATTACCAATAAATTTTGCATTGAAAACCGAAAATGACACTTATTTTGAAACAAAAATTTTACTCCAGAATGACATCAAATTTGAAACGGAGGGAGTATTCACTTAAATTAATGATGCTCTAATCACAAAGTTTTAGCAGCCATGAATGGGTAGGGAAACAAACTCTCATGGGTTTGTCGCTCTCTTAGTGGTTTCATAGATGGGTCCTAACTCTTTATCAATTAATGAAGACAACGTCCAACTTTTTATAAAAACACCCCCATTGGCAGCTTTTATTATTGGGTTTCTTAAAAATATATATTTATGTATACATTAATTTTATTATTTAATTATAGAGTTATTAGTTTTACAAAAAATTCTTAAAACCTCATTGATAAACTCTACGAACACTTTCAATGAAATTCTACTCATTAGAGTTCTAAATACACATATATGTATATATATATACATATATTTAAAACTCTAATAGATAGAATTTCTATTGAAATTTGGAAATGCTCTAAGAACATCTTTAATGAAGGTTCAATTTCTTAATATACATATATATATATAAGAATATTAATATTTCATTACGGGTTTTTGAAAGTTACTAGAAACTCAACCGAAAGTTTTTAAAATTAGAAATTTTCGGTTGAATTTCATGTAATTTTTAAAAGCTAGTAATTAAATACTAATATTTATATATATACACATGTATGCATATGTATGCATATTAAGAGCATGATTAACTCCGGGTTCTTAGAGTGAGGTTCTTAACGTAATTTAAGAACCAGTTCTTAATTTAACAAAGAAATTTAAGAACCGATTCTTAATTTTTTCTTTGTTAAATCAAGAACCGGTTCTTAAATTACGCTAAGAACACCACCCTAAGAACCCGGAGTTAATCATGGTCTAAGAAACTTGTTTAGAACACATTGGGGTGCTCCCTTCATCAAAAGTTATCGCATGACCGAACCAGCGTTTACTTTTATCTTCAACTTGTCTTTTACCTCTCTGATGGTGACTACCATAAAACCATTTGATTTTCAGCGGTACTGCATTGCTATTTATTTTTTTGGGGTTTCTTGTTTCCTAACATCACATTATTTTATTATTTTCTGTTAGAAATTTAGAATTATTGGTATTATGTATGATGACGGAATATCTGTATGATGACACATATTTTGTTTTAGAGCTGACTAAAAGAAATTGTTTTTAGAAGGGTCTTGTCATTGTTTGAAAATAATGATAACAATAGATAAATAAACCAATATATTTCAAAAAAATTTGGTAAAATGGAGAAATGTCAAAAGGAAAAAATCCAATCAAAAATTTATATTTGATTGCAACTAAGCATTTACTTCTTTTGTGGTTGACATCATAAGGATAACATGTAGCGTTTAAAGTATTTGAGACCGCATTGCTACCTGAATGAAAACTGAATCAAACATTTGGAAGAAAAAATACAGATTATCAGTTACAAAAAAAAACAGTAGATTCCACATTATAAAAGCTTAATAATGAAAAATAAGAAGAAAGACAGCTCAATCAAGTTGCTTCGTGGTGGTAGGCCTCTCCTGGGGAAAAACTTTTTATGTTTTTTTTTATCAATTCTAAAATCTAATAATATTAAAATAAATAAATAGAAATATGAAAATACGAAAATGAATACTATGAATTATCTATATGCACTTAATTATTATTAGAGATATATCATATGTATTTAAATATATTGTGTCATTTATTTATGAAATATTAAAAATAATTAATTGGATAATTTTCTTATAAATTTAATTTATTTATATTTTTACAATTATAATATGAAATCATTTAAAATAATTATAAATAAATAAATGTTTTTAATTTGAATTATATATATTTTAGTCATAAATTTTATAAAATTTTCTTCTTTTAAAAATTTTGCTTCTATACTTCCATACGGTTCCGCTTCCATGTTTCCGATTCCAGTTCCATTGAGTTCTCTTTGGTTGTCTTTGGTACGTTAATCACTTGTTTCATATTTGAATATGGTTATCGAGTCTAGGTTTAAAATGCGCTCCTGTCTTTGAGGTTTTCGAAAAGAAAATAAAGAGATGAATGTACTTTTGTCATAACCTAAAGAATTATAAATGAAACCGTCTATAGCTTGCCGCTTAAGACATACTGAGTTTATAGTCAGTTATAGTTAACCATAACACAAGATACAACCAAATTAAACTCTATCAAAGGTCAAAACCAAACCAACTTCTAATCAAAACCAAACAGAACAGTCAATAAGTTCGGTTAGTGTTCAGTATATCAAACATGAACGGCTAAACCGTTTACGTGAATGAACCCAAAACATCCACTCTTATTTTACAAGAAAGCAAAAAGAATGTGACAACCGAACAAGAATAACAAACGAAAAGAAAAGGCACTGCACGTAACGTGTAGAGCTCAACGTTCACTCGCGCGCATCGTTTCGCATGGGAATATATAAGCACGTAACGTGCACGTAGACCACACCACAGCTTTCTATATATATATATTCTCACAACCATCGGACCAAAGAATCATACCCCTCTCTTCTAGCCATTCAAAACTAGTGAAAAAATGGGGATAATCAGGAAGAAAAAAGATAAAAAATCACGAAGGCCGTCGTTTAAGAGTGTTTTAACATCGATATTAGCTACACAAGCAGCAATATTCCTCTTGTTGCTCGCCGGTGTATCACTCGCCGGCACAGCCATTGCATTTATCGCTACGATGCCACTATTCGTAGTATTCAGTCCAGTTCTCGTACCGGCGGGGGTTGCCACTGGTTTACTGGCTACGGGTTTAGCAGCCGCCGGTAGCAGTGGTGCAATGGCTGTCACCGTCATCCTGTGGCTCTACAAGTATTTAACACTAACATAATAAAATATTATTATATACGCGTACATATATTTTAGAAAACTCGTTAGAGCATCATTATTCCTAAGAATCTCTTAAATAATTTTTATTTTTGCATGATTAAAAAAAATAATAATTAAAAATTAAAACAATCGCGGGTCACCAAGTATCAATAGGGTCCACAAACAGTGCAAAAAACACACAATATACTTCTTTTATTTCAAGCATTTTAGAAACATTTTTAAAAAATTTGGTGGATCCCATGGGTGAAACGTTTCTTATTTCACCCCGATAAAAATGCTCTTACACCAATGAAACGTTTTACCATATTTGTACAAATTTTAAGTCACATATTGGGTGGGAGACTGTAGGATTTTAAATAAAAATATATAAGTTGATGATTTTGACTGCACTTTGTTATACACTCCTTCCATTTCAAAAAGATAAATTTTATGTTTTATAAATATATTATTATTTAATAATAGTACATTGTATTCTTGTAAAAAAAATAATCGAGCTCACTGAATTATTATTGGTTTGAATTTATTAAAAATTGATAACTACAAAGTTATGCATTTATAATACATACTTAATGTGTTTTCCTAAATTACAGGTGTGGTTGTTTCTAGAATAAATATTGAATAAAGATCGATATTCCCCTTGAATCAAAAAAGCAAATTACATTTCATTCATTCGTTACTCTAGCGCATTTACCATTGGAATATTAAGAATATATATGGAATATTAAGAATATATATATATATATATTTGTTTAGATGCATGGTTGATTAAGTTGGTTGGTAGTGAACATTTTGATACCATGACCTTTGATATCCATACGTATTCTATTCTGTGTAGGCGAGCAACGGGCAAGGAACCGCCAAAAATCATGTCAAAAGTCTTGAAAAAGGTGTTTCCTGGTGGAGGTGCTGCAGCTAAACTGGCAGCAAAACCAGAAGCCTCACCAGCAGCCTCATCAGCAGCCTCATCAGCAGCTGCACCGAGTACATGAAAAGAAGCGGTGGGTATAAGCAAAAAGATGATTGATAAATAATCCAACTTTTAAAAATAAATAATTATTATTACGTGGGGATGGAAGTTAAATTTTCAAATATTATTATAACGGATTATCGTGGTACAAAATAGTAACAAATGTAAGCTTTTTTTATTGTATAACATTTTAAGAACGAACCGATGTATCGTTGATGTAACCCTATTCAAGCTCAACAATGTTATTCTGATTCAAGTTCTTTTTTTCACCAACGTTGTCAAATTAGACAATCTATCGGCCTCAGGGAATCATTGGAAGTTACATGTAAAATCGTCCCATTAATTGTGGCCAAGTTACGTTGATGTCGTGTTTAGATCAACGTAACTTCATGTCCACTATGAGGATGTAATTTCCTGAAGTGTTATGTATTATTAGTTCGTAAAGTATTACAAGAGTTAGTTTAACATGTGTGTCGAAATGTATGTCAAGACGTTGAGTTGTAAAGTTAGTTACAGGAAAATTATCTATTGTGAATCCATGTGTAAGTGGAATTTGGAAAATGAAAGAATATATATTGTTGAAGATATAGAACATTTTCTATTAAGTTAAATAGTTTTACTTGAAGAGGAAGTGTTATTTGCAAAAAAAAAAAGTTTCCTTACATGAAAAAAAAAGTTCATTAAAATGCATTTAGAAGAACATGAAGATCAAATTTATGGTTTATTATATAAGGAAAGACTTATGAGAAGAAAAAGAATTCAGAGATTAAGCGAATCATGTTAATAAACTTTGTGTGTCTATATTTCTTGCCTCATCCGCATTTATAATTGGTATCAAAGCGGATTCTTATAAGATTCAATCTAGTTTCGAGTAGGCCAAAGGTGAGGACAAAAACTGCCTCAAGAAGTAAGACAAAGTTTTTGTAAACAGGTAATGATGTAACTTTATCAAGAAGGGACGTCTATGACAAGACCACCAAAGTTGGATTCATCTAATTATGGATATTGGAAGGTTCGTATGCAAGCTTTTATCAGTAGTTTTGATGAGGATTATTGGAGTTCAATTGAGGTTGGTTGGAGTGCCCATGTGATGAGGGATGATAAGAATGTCGAAGTTCTTAAGTTGAGAGATCAGTGGACTGCTGCATAGAAGAAGGATACAAGTTGCAACTCTAAGGCCAAGACGACGATTTATAATGCTATTGATGCGAGCTACTTCAAACTGATTTCTTAGTGTGTGCCATCTCAGAAGGCGTGGAAGACATTGGAGAACATGTTTGAAGGTACTAAGCAAACTAAGGTACATATGTTAGTATCTAGATTTGAAAATCTAAGGATGGATGAAAAAGAAATTGTGGCTCAATTTAGTGTTAAGTTGTGTGACATATCTAACGAGTGCTTTGCGCTTGGAAAGCAATACAAGGACAAGAAGCTAGTAAAGAAGCTGAACAGGTCGTTTCCGTTGAAGTTCGAATTAGAGATTTTTGTTGTTAAAGAAGGTCATAATCTGGATGAGATGACTTTTGATGAGTTTGTTGGGATTTTTCAAGCTTTTGAGTTGAGCAGGAGATAAATATAAGGATAAGAAGAAAGACGATCCTTATGGAATTGCTTTAAATGGTTTATCTTCTGAAATTCCCATAACGATGATTACAACGCAGTATGCTAACTACCTGAAGCAAGAACGAGAAAATAAAGAGAATGGAAGAAGAAATAACTCATGAAGTTCATAATCAAAGATACAATGCTTTGTCTGTGAATGGTGTGGACATATTCGGTCTGAATATGTAATTTGCAAAGGTAAAAGAAAAAGAAGAGGAACAATAAGAGTGATTCCGATACTGATTCAGATAATGATAAGAATCTGGGGAATTTATGACGTTCACAAATTTGGATTCTAGTTCTGAGAAGAAGACTACAACAGGATTTGTATCAGCATTTGTATCGGGGTTTCATGTGAAGGTGATGATGTTTCTGGAAATGATGATGATGATGCTGGAAGCTTTGATGATTTAGATCTTGCAAACATTGTATGCACATTGGCTCAAGATGGTTGAAGAGAATTTAATGTTGGCTACGGAGAAAGGTCAAGCTAGAAACTCAAATTGGTGAATCATTGAAATATGCTTCAGAGAAAGAAAAAGAAGCAAGACAAGCTAGATTTCAACTTGAAGAAACTTAGAAAGGTCTGGGATGCTTAATAATGGTACGGATCAGTTGGATCATCTTCTCAGCATTGAACAGAGTGATCAGTGTGGTCTTGGATTTAACGGAGAATCTTCTAAAGGTGGATATGCTTTTGTGTCTGGAGGAGCAACAAATAATGTAGCAACATGTGGTACAAAGCTAGTGGTTAAGAGTTCGACAGAGATTGTAATATATGGTAAAGCTGCAACTGTTACAAAAACTGATGTGAAAGTTGCGACTGCTATAAGAGCTGCTACAGCGACTACAACAAGGGCTGCAACATTGATTACTGCAAGGACTACTACAGTGACTGCTACAAAGACTTCTACAGCGACTGCAACAAGAAAAGATCCAAAAGTATAGAGTGCACCTCGATGAGCTTTTGTACTTGTTTATCATCATTGTGAAATTATTGGACACATTAGACCAATGAGTTTCAAGCTATTGAGGGAGAAGCATCAGATGGGGCAAACATATGGTATGATGTCTCATAATTCAGTTTGTTATTGTGGAATCCAAAGTCATTTTAGGCGTGATGGTTTCAATTCTAGTCAAAGAGCTAATCATGAAGGGATAAGGTTCATGGATACGTGGTCTGAAAGATCTGGTCATTGTGGAGATGTTGGAATAGGATTCTATCCTCAGTATGGAGGATGATGATCATCTTCATATTAGTTTTTGACTATGTATGTGACTCAAAGGGGGAGATTGAAGATGCATCTTTATGCTGGAGTTCTTGAGTCACATGCTTAGTCAAAAATGAGGAGATTGAAGATGTAATTTCGTAAGGTGTTCTGTACTAATTCGTGAAGTACTACATGAAGTAGTTCAAGACATGTGTCAAGATGTATGTCAAGACTTGAGTTGTGAATTTGCTAAGAGGTTATCTATTGTGGATGCGTGTGTAAGTGGAGCTTGGAAAAGGAAATAATATATCTTGTTGAAGATATATGACATTTTCCAATAAGCTAAGTGATTTTTCTTGGAGAGAAAATGTTACTTGCAAAGAAAAAGAAAGTTTCTTTACATGGAAAAGGAAATTCAATAAAGTGCATTTAGAGAACTTGGAGAGTAGGTTTATGTTTATTATATAAAGAGGGACGTGCCTTATGAGAAGAGAAAAACTCAAAGATTAAAAGCAAGAGAGATTTTTTTAGTGAGAGTTTTCATTGTGTGCTTGTTAAATGTTAACATTGGTGTTGACGTAGTGACTGACTGAGTGTTCCGTTGTCTTGGTGTTGTGATGTTGGTGTTGACGTTGCTTGTGGCAGAGTTTTTCGTTATGTTGTGGTGATCAAGCGTGGTGTTGGTGTTGACGTGCTTGTTCGTATCATTGGCGTGTGTTAGGTGTTGACGTACTTGGTGAATTACTTGGTGAGGTACCTTCAGAGACTTGGTGGTTGAAGTCTAAACTCCGAGAGAGTATAGTTCGGGATTAGGTTATTCTGATAAAGTCTAAACTCTAGGGGAGTTTAGCTTAAGATAATTTATTTTGAAGAGTTCATGCTATAGAAGAGAGCAGTGATTCAAGAGGGTTGTACTTGTATTACGCATTTCTAAATTGGTTGTAATTTGCTTTCTCATTCTAGTGGATTCAAAATCTGGACGAGGTCCCGAAGAATAAGAAATGAACCCCGTAAAAATTGTGTATCGTTCATTTTCTGCTCTATATTTTCGCCTCATCCGCATTTACACACTCTCTTTTCATAAAATTTCACCACATTATCAAACATGATTATTCTTTCTCTAATGCCCATTTTTTTCTCTTGTGCCCAAAGCTTCTTAGCTGTCTCTCGGCTCAAGTCCCACTTTTCCATCTATGGAAGCAAATAACTATTGTGCTTCATAATAACATCCACATCGAAAAATCACGTTACCCGGCTAAAAAAAGGTGTTTTCTCACAAAAACGAAAATATTGTGTTTTCCCGCAAAAATCGAAATATCGCGTTTTCTAGCCAAAACAAAAACTGTATATTCCCGCTAAAACAAAAAAAAATTCATTTTCCTGCCAAAACCAAAAATCTTATTTTCCTGCAAAAACTGAAATTTTCCTGCTAAAACAAAAATATTGTGTTTTCCTACAAAAATCGAAAATTATATTTTCTGCCAAAACTAAAAAAATCTTGTTTTTCTGATAAACCCAAAAAATCTTGTTTTCCTGCTAAAACAAAAATATTGTGTTTTCCTACAAAAATCGAAAATTATATTTTCTGCCAAAACTAAAAAAATCTTGTTTTTCTGATAAACCCAAAAAATCTTGTTTTCCCACTAAAACCAAATTATTGCATTTTCTCGTCAAAACCGAAAATTATATTTTTTACCAAAAAAAAAAAAATTCATTTCCCGCAAAAACCAAAAAATCTCGTTTTCTCACCAAAACTATTTTTTTTTTGGTTTTCATGTCGAAACCAAAATTATGTTTTCCTATCAAAACTAAAAAAATATTTTTTCGCCAAAAGCGAAAATCTCGTTTTCATTTCAAAACCATAAATCTTGTTTTCCCGTCAAAACCGGAAAATCTCATTTCTAGTGAAAATTGAAAAATCTCATTTTCTTGCTAAAACCGAAAATCATGTTTTTCCGCGAAAACTGAAAATCTTTGTGTTTCCACCAAAACCAATATATTGGTTTTCTGCCAAAACTAGAAAGTCGTGTGATTCTACCAAAATCAAAAATCACATTTTCTACCCAAAACCGAGAAATCTCATTTTTCTTCAAAATCAGAAATCATGTTTTCCCCACAAAAATGCAAAGCTAATTTTAGATATATTTAGTTGAATATTATAATCAGTTTATTATTAATACATTTTAGTTTGAAACTTTGAAGTTTTTTAAGTACATGCTTATCAAACTTTAAATGCAAATCTAAATAAAATTTTATAAACTTATATGAGATATTAATTTATGAACGTCAAAATGCTAGTTTTAAAATTATTTTAATGTAAACACATTAGAAAAATAATAAAAGTTAATATAGTTAAAGTTAGATTTTTTGTGATATTAACATGCTTAGCAAAAAAGTAAAAAAAAAAAAGAAAAGAAAAGAAAGCAAACAAGTAAACATTGAAATGTTGTCACAGCCCTGGGATTATCCGTAAGCACGCCCTAATAAAACCAACAGAACCTTTGGTTCTTAACTAACAATAACACGACACAACCAAATTAAACTCTATCAAAGCTCAAAACTAAACCAAAATATAACAGAATCAATTTCTAATCAGATCAAACAGAATTATACATAAGTTCGGTTAAACTTCAGGTGCACTTCTCCTAAAACTAAATCAAACATAAACGATCCGGATATCATTTGGTTTACGTGAACAAACCCAAAATGTCCACTCCTATTTTTACAAGAAAGCGAAAAAGAGGCAAAAAATGTGACAACCCAACAAAAAGAAAAAAAACAGACGAAAAGAAAAAGCATTGACGTAACGTATAGAGCTCAACGTATCGTGCACGTAGACCACACAACTTAATATGAATCCTTGTCTTCTTCATAAATTCTCACAACGATCGGACCAAAGAATCATACCCCTCTCTTCTAGCCATTCAAAACTAGTAAAAAAAATGGGAATAATCAGGAAGAAAAAAGATAAAAAATCACGAAGACCGTCGTTTAAAAGTGTTTTAACTTCGATATTAGCTACACAAGCAGCAATATTCCTCTTGTTGCTCGCCGGTGTATCCCTCGCCGGCACAGCCGCCGCATTTATCGCGACGATGCCACTATTCGTAGTATTCAGTCCAGTTCTAGTACCAGCTGGTATTACCATTGGTTTACTGACTACAGGTTTAGCAGCCTCCGGTGGCGTCGGTGCGACGGCTGTCACCATCATCCTGTGGCTCTACAAGTATTTAATACTAACATAACAAAATATTATTATATATGCGTACGTATATTTTAGAAAATTCGTTACTCTAATGGAAATTTTTTGAAAAACTCTTTTAATTTGTTTTTCACAAAAATAGTTTTCAAGGAAAAATAACTAAAATAAATTTTATTAAAGGCTAAAAAATACACTTCTATGCATTTATATCCATAGGGTTAACTAATCTAGACTTAGGGTTTAGAGTTAAAAGGTGAGTTTGGGGATGAAATTTCAAATTTCAAAAAAAAATATTCAAAATTTCAAAAAAGAAAAAGCTATTTTGGTCATTTTATTTTTCGAGGGTTATTTTTTTGATAAAGACTTAAAAAAATTTTGACAAAAACTTAAAAAATACTATTTAAGAGAATTGCCAAAAAAAATTTACTCTATTTATACAAATTTAAAGTATGTATATTAGGTGGGAGAATGAGGGTTTATTAACGCATAAGTTGATAATATTGACTGCATCCTCTAGATACGCAAATTAAGGGTGTAATTGAGTTCTTAGAGGAATAAATATTGAATAATGAATAGATATTCCCTTTGAATCCCACCTTTTCTAAAAATTATGGAAAAAGCAAATTACATTTCATCCATTCATTTAGCGCATTTATCATGAGCAATAATAAGAATATATATATATATATATATATATATATATGTATATATAGCTGCATGGTTGAATATGCTTGTTTACGTACAAACTATTAAGTTGGTTGGACGTGAACATGTTTTGAACCGTAACTATTAAGAACTGATAACATGACTTCTGATAACCAGACGTATTCAATTCTGTGTAGGCGAGCAACGGGCAAGGAGCCGCCAAAAGCCCTGTCAAAGATCTTGAAAAAGATAATACCTGCGGCTGGAGGTGGTGGAGGTGGAGGTGGTGGAGGTGGTGGAGGTGCTGCAGCTCCACCGGCAGCCGCACCGGCAGCTAAGCCAGCAGCTAAACCACCAGCTAAGCCAGCAGCTAAGCCACCGGCTAAGCCACCGGCTAAACCACCGGCTAAGCCACCAGCTAAGCCACCGGCTAAACCAGCAGCCCCACATATATGAAAAGAAGTGGTGGGCAAGAGCAATGGATGATATGGAAAACTTGATACATGAAAAGAAAAGAATAATCCAACTTCTTAAAAATAAATAATAATTATTACGTGGGGGTGGAAATTAAATTTTCAAATATTATTCTAGTACTAATGGATGTCGTGGTACAAAATAATAACAAATCTAAGCATTTTTATTGTATTGCATTTTAAGAACTATGCGATGTATCGTTGATATCAGTACGTTATTCAAGTTCGACTATATTATTCAAGTTCTTGTTTTCACCAATCTATTATATAATGAGAGAGTTGTGCTCTCTCCTGAAGCTGCCACGTCAGCATATGGTGGGTTCCACACAATATTTTTTTGTAAAAAAGAGTCGAACCATGCACCTCTTAGGGCTTATTTGATTGACATAACCAACTGAGCTACAAGAGATTTTGTAAAATGGACGGTCGAAGTTTTATTTATTCTTTACGAGACCGGAAACACATGCATCCATTATAGTTGGGATTGCGGGTCAATCTTGATCCGCCAACCGCATATCGATTCTTTTTTTTTGTTCAAAATTCTGACTCCCCTAATCCACTAACAAAAAGTCTTAAATATGCACCCGCCCCACTAAACTTACGGATAAGCCGCAAGACACGCATATAATATTAAATTTAATAAAATAATTATTCTATTATATATTAAATATTTTATATAAAAATAATTAAAGTAATATTTAAAATTAAAATAATATTTTATATGCTTTTACAATGTATTTCACTCTTTACAGTTTTTGCGGTTTGATGGGTATATGCGACTCAATTTTTTCCGACTCGCACCCGTTCTGCTTAAAATCGATTCAACCCGCAAATGCACCTGTATATCAAAATTTTTGAATCGATCAACCCACATCCGTTCCGTGTTGGATTAATGCGGGACCAACAAGTAATGACTCAAATTCTCAGCTTTAACTTCCATGTTTCCCCTCAGGGTCGGTATTGTTTGTAAATCCCGTATTTTTCAATGGACCTTATTTACAATTCATTTAATAGGTCCACTTGATCCATTCTACGAAAACGTACCTTGCAATGGTATATCTAGGGTCTCACCAAACCTTTGAGAGAGATATAGAGGCTAATCGCTATCAATTAGAAAAACAATAAAAGAAACATACAAATAACAATCACCACAAATATAACTCAATATCACACCCCCAAAAAGTCACTCTAACTTACACTAACCAACACATACTGCAGTTGTAACAAGTTCTTGACTTAATTAGGCAAGTGATTATGAGGAATCAGAATACTTTGCATCAGAGGTAAATCGACTAAACCTTTAGGGGGTCACATGACACCCTTAAAATGATCAAATAAGTTAAATTGTGTAGGTTTCGCTAAAGAATTTCTAGCAAAAAGTTTTGCTCTCTTCCCATTGACACCCTAAAAAGCAGAGATCAATTCCCCTTTGACACCTTTTCATTTTTTTTTAATTGTATATATATGACCCCAGTTAAATACTGGGTTGGATCCGTCACTTCAATTAGAGAGGTGATAAAAAAACATTAATTAAGTTTGAATTGTTTAACAAATCGAACTTTCTAATACCTCCATGATAGTTGATGACAAATTTATAACTTTCTATCCGTTTGAAATTATTAGTTTGGAAGGTAGGTTTGTCATTTACGGGACTAATTACATTTGATTTATTAGAAACTATTCAAGACCAACTATATTCAATTAAATCAACTTCATGTTCACCTAAATTCAGTTAAATTACTATATTTAGATTCAACCAAAAAACAAATTTAATTAAATTTAATTAAATAATTAAACATAATTTAGATCGAAACAAATTTTTACTAATCATCTTCCCTAAGTTTTTTTATATATAATTAACTTTATATATTATTTTCAGTATAAATAATTATAAAAAATAAGTACATGTTGTAATCAAAACTTTCAATAATTTTCTAAACTCAAACATTAAGTTACTATTTTATCCTCAATAGTAATTTGGCATGATAAAAAAAATAAACTCATTACAATTTGAATATATATATGTTTTTGGTTTGAAATAATTATAAAACAAAAATAATTTATTACATTTATTTTTCAAACTAAATAACAAATATATCCGGTTTTTATCCATTTAACCCATTTATGTTTTTAGTTCACGTTTCATTTGGTTCTCCATCTGTTCCGTATGGATTTAAAAATACATAATCTATGCGACGTTTCTAAAAAAAAAAATATATAGCGGAACATTAATATTTCGGACCCCGCGCTTGCGCGGAGGCTATGAATCCTAGTGTTATCTAATGAGACAATCGGCTGGCCTCAAAGAACCAATGGAAGTTACATTAATAATTGTCCCCATTTAAATTGTCCCCATTTAAATCAACGTCTTTGTTGACATTTATTTTGAATTTGGCTTTATCATACTTTCAATTTAAAATCGATTGGCCAAAAATTTCGATGGTTTATATTGCTTAATATTTTTTTTAAGTTCTCAATGTGAGATAATATGTAGTATTTTTCTTTGAGATGATGGTTTTTATTAATTAAAAATCTCGAAATTTAAGATATTTATAACCAATTGAAAAGGTTTACTTTCCAATCGAGAGAATTATATCAATTAGGAGTTTAAAGTGTTT
Source organism: Sinapis alba (assembly GCA_012274485.2). NCBI lineage: Eukaryota > Viridiplantae > Streptophyta > Magnoliopsida > Brassicales > Brassicaceae > Sinapis > Sinapis alba. The sequence goes on along the minus strand of MU105804.1, from coordinate 124,431 downwards.
AAGATATGAATTCTAATACTATATTAAATTTAAGATTATTATTAGTTTTTAACTTAAATTTAATTAGCGATAAACATACTTGTCCTAACTCTTTATATATTAGTTTATTAATTTTCCAATTAGCTTTGTGGAAATTTCATTTATTCATTAACATTCCTTCACTATCAAGCATAGGTAATGGTGGGAATAACATCTACAAAGTGGTCTATATTAATTTTCAACTTAAAACTAATTAGAAGCAAAATGAATTAACCTTTAACCTTTTATGTATTACTTAAAATTCTCTTAAATTTTTGATATGGGATATATACTTTATCGCTAATAATTTAGGGCAACTTCACCGGTTAAGAAAACAAAAAGAGGTTCTTAACTATATTAGACCATGATTAATGTAAGGCCATGTTTAGCCCGGGATCTTATGGGATTTTTTTGCACTGTTCGCGGATTCCACTGATATGTGAAGTCCGTGAACAATGCAAGAGACGGTTCCAAAAACTTTAAAATAAGAATCATTTCTTGCACTGTTCGTAGGCCCCACTGACATGTGCCGGCACGCGATTAGTTTAAAAAAATCAGACAAAAAGAAAAATAAATAAATAAGAACCTGATTTTGGGGTTTTAGGGATAATCATACCCTAAGTTTCTTAGGGAGAGTCTTCTAGCGAATATAAGAGACATTTCCTAAACAAAATATATAAGATAATGATTAACCTCAATCTCTTAACTATGGTTAAAAACTAAAAAAAGCTAACAACCGTCTCTTATCCGAAGTCAAGAATCTCAGTTAAAAAACCGGGGATAATGATGACCTTAAACATCTCGAGCTCTTACAAGAAAGAGAAAAAAGAATGGCGACCCTTCTAGCTCTTACGAGTTAGAGGGTAATTAACTAATTCATGACTTAAACTCATTCACTGCACGTGACTCGACTTCGCATTCATTTTCAAAGCCTCTAAACGATCCCAAATATTGTCAACACTACAAGTTTGTTTCCCAGCTTAGACATATTGATTTCATCCGATCCAATTATCCACCAAAAATATAATCTTTTCAATCAAGTAATCAGTTCATATGACATATAACAAAAAAAAAAAAAAACTTTCTTCGCGCTTTGATATTTCATACACAATCGAAGAAACAATTACGATTTTACAAGAAAGGAAAAAGGTCCCAAAAACATGAAAAATAAACAAATGTGACGTGACGTAACGTAACGTAGGTCTCCATATACTCCAATCGTTTTGCATGGAGCATGCATGTGTACGTACCGTGCACGTTGTAGACTACACAACGACTACACAACTCCTTCATAAATTCCCCCCTCTCCCTTCTCATTACCAAACATCAACCATCCAATCAGAAACACATGAGGGAAGAAGAACATCAAAACGAGTTGGTTCAGACTCCGAAACAGAGAGCGGAGAATTGCTTCCGTTGCAATATGTTCTCGTTTCTCATCCCACTCTTGGGGGTTATCAAGGTGGTTACTGCTTCCGTTGCCTCCTTCATCTTTATAGGCTTCGCCGGGATAATACTCGCCGGTTCAGCCGTGGCATTAGCCTTATCCACACCGCTTTTCATCATATTCAGTCCGGTTCTTGTACCTGCAACTATAGCCACTACTCTCACAGTCACTATCATCGGCGCAGGTCTTGCCCTCATAGTGACGTCCGTGGGTCTCATCATATGGCTCTTCAAGTAAATTTTAATCAAACAAACTAATATTTAATTGACATATAGACTCCAGAATTATGCTTATATATTATTCACATACGTGCTTATAAAAAAAAAGAGAAATTTGAATAGCCCTAAAAAAGTCTTTGTCACAAAAATAGCACACAAGAAATAAAATGATCAAAATGTTTCATTAAAGATGTAAATATACACTTATATTCATAGAGTTAATCAATCTAGATTTAAGGTTTAGAGTTAACGGGTGAGGTTTTAGGATTAGAGTTTCAAATTTTTAAAAATAAAAATAAAATATTTAATTTTTCAAAATAAAAAAATATTATTTTTGTTATTTTTTTAATGCTATTTTGTGACAAAACCTTAAAACAGTGATATTTAAGAGAATTGCCCTTAAGAAAATATAGCACTCTCTCCTTTTTCTTTCAAAGTTTCTGTTTACATGCTACCTCAACATATTTCTTCTCCTTAAATTTACAAATCAGTTACACCTCATTCTCATTGCTGTTTTACTTCTTAAGAAATAATAATTTATTAGGTGTCTTTGGTCAGAACTTTCTTTCTGTTTTTGGAAATGTTTGTCATCGTAGTTAATAAGAATGCAGGTACAAAGTTGTTTTCTTGATTAATATCTAATGTATACGTATATATGTATACTTATTTGCGTGATGTAGGCATAGGATTGGAGTAAAGCCCGAGCATAATCCACCTCCACAAGGAGCTCCGCCGACCGGACCTAGTGCATCAAGAAGTGAAGGCAAGCACTTGGTTAAAGGTAAACTCAAAGACAAAATTAAATCTAAGATTAAAGGTAAACTGAAAGATAAGAACGGTTCATCAGTGAAAGAAAAATCGCCCATGAATAAAACTAAATCAACTGAAAAATCACGTGGCAATTCATCCGATGGTGAAAGCACGCCAGTAAGTGAAGGTTTACCGAACGATAAAAGTTCATCTGGTCGTGGAAATTCATCAAACGGTATAAGTTCACCTAAAGGTGAAGGCAAACAAATGGGTAAAAGAAAAACTTCAAAGAAAGTTAAATCAACATTTAAAAGTAGATCGATAAGACATAGCAGTTCATCAATGAGTGAAACTTCATCCAAGAATGAAAGTATATCAGGGGGAAAAGCGCATGCTAGTGTATCCGATGGTTCAAGCTCACCCAAGAATGAAGGTTTACCAAGCGGTAGAAATTCACATGAAAATTCATCTAACAGTACAAGTTCACCGAAAGATGAAGGCAAACACAAGGGTAAAAATACTATATCAGATAAAGTTAAATCCAAAAATAAAAATAAATTAAAAGATAAGAGTGGTTCATCTGATGGTGAAAGTTCAACAAGTGGTGGAAATTCACCTGGAAGTAAAAATTCATTTAGCGGTGATAGTTTACCAAAAGAGAAAAGTCAACACAAGGATAAAAGTACTAACTTAAATAAAGTTAAATCCAAGGCTAAAAATAAATTGAAAGATAAGAGTGGTTCAGTCAATGGAGGAAGCTCACCAAGCAGTGAAAATTCATCTAACAGTACAAGTTCACCGAAGGATGAAGGCAAACACAAGGGTAAAAATACTATATCAGATAAAGTTAAATCCAAAAATAAAAATAAATTAAAAGATAAGAGTGGTTCATCTGATGGTGAAAGTTCAACAAGCGGTGGAAATTCACCTGGAAGTAAAAATTCATTTAGCGGTGATAGTTTACCAAAAGAGAAAAGTCAACACAAGGATAAAAGTACTAACTTAAACAAAGTTAAATCCAAGGCTAAAAATAAATTGAAAGATAAGAGTGGTTCAGTCAATGGAGGAAGCTCACCAAGCAGTGAAAGTTCACCCAAAAGTAAAAATTCATCAATCAGTGCAAATTCGTCGAAGCATAAAAGTAAACACAAGAGTAAAAGCACTATCTTCGATAAACTAAAATCCAAGATTAAAAGTAAATTGAAAGATAAGAGTGGCTCACCTAGTGGTGGAAGCTCACCAGTGAATGGAAGTTCACCAAGCGGTGGAAGTTCACCTGAAAGTAAAAATTCATCTAGCGGTACAAGTTCACCTAACAATAAAGATAAACAAAAGGATAAAAACTCTATCCTAGATAAAGTTAAATCCAAAATTAAAAATAAATTAACAGGTAAGAGTGGCTCATCTAGTGGTGAAACCTCACCAATGAGTGGAGGTTCACCAAGTGGGGAAAGTTCACCTAGAAGTGAAAATGCATCTAGCGGTGCAAGTTCACCACATGATAAAAGTAAAGACAAGGGTAAAAACAATATCTTAGATAAAGTTAAATCCAAGATTAAAAATAAATTAAAAGGTAAGAATAATTCATCTGCTGGCGGAAATTCATTTAGCGGTGAAAGTTCATCCGACAGTGCATATTCATCTAGTGGTAAAACCTCACCAATGAGTGGAGGTTCTTCGAGCGGTGGAAGTTCACCAAGCGGTGGAAGTTCACATGGTAATGGAAATTTATCGAACGGTGAAAATTCATCCAAATATGGAGGTAAACAAAAGGATAAAAGCACTATCATAGATAAAGTTAAATCCAAGATTAAAAGTAAATTTAAAGATAAGCATGGTTCATCTAGTGGTGGAAGCTCACCAATGAGTACAGGTTCACCAAACGGTGAAAGTTCACCTCGAAGTGAAAATTCATTTAGTGGTGAAAGTTCACCAAAGGATAAAGGCAAAAACAAAGGTAAAAGTACTATCTTAGATAAAGTTAAATCCAAGATTAAAAATAAATTAAAAAGTAAGAGTGGTTCAGCCAAAAGTGGAAGTTCACCTGCAAGTAAAAATTCATCTAGCGGTGCAAGTTCACCGAAGGATGGAGGTAAATACAAAGGTAAAACCTCTATCCTAGATAAACTTAAATCCAAGATAAAAAGTAAACCAAAAGATAAGAATAGCTCGTCTAGTGGTGGAAGCTCACCAATGAGTGGAGGTTCACCAAGCGGTGAAAGTTTACCTGGAAATAAAAATTTGTCTAGCGGTACAAGTTCTCCCAAAGATGACGATAAACATAAGGATAAAAGCTCTACAATAGATAAAATTAAATCCAAAATTAAAAGTAAATTGAAAGGTAAGAGTGGTTCATCAAGTGGTGAAACTTCACCAATGAGTGGAGGTTCACCAAGCGGTGGAAGTTCACCTAAAAGTAAAAACTCATCTAGCGGTGCAAGTTCACCGAAGGATAAAAGTAAAAACAAGGATAAAAGCACTATTTTAGAGAAAGTTAAATCCAAAATTAAAAGTAAATTGAAAGGTAAGAGTGGTTCATCTGATAGTGAAAGTTCATCAAGCGGTGGAAGTTCACCAAGCGGTGAAAATTCACCTGGTAGTGATGGAAGCTCATCAATGAGTAAAGGTTCACCAAGCGGTGAAAGTTCACATGGAAGTGAAAATTCATCTAATGGTAAAAGTTCAGCAAAGGATAAAGGTAAACACAAAGGTAAAAACACTATCTTAGATAAAGTTAAATCGAAAATTAAAAGTAAATTGAAAGGTAAGAGTGATTCAGCCAACGGTGGAGGCTCACCGAGCGGTGGAAGTTCACCTGCAAGTAAAAATTCATCTAGCGGTGCAAGTTTACCGAAGGATGGAAGTAAACAGAAAGGTAAAACAACTATCCTAGATAAAATTAAATCCAAGATTAAAAATAAATCAAAAGATAAAAGTGGCTCGTCTAGTAGTGGAAGCTCACCAATTAGTGGAGGTTCACCAAGTAGTGGAAGTTCACCTAGAAGTAAAAAATCATCTAGCGGTACAAATTCACCAACGGATGAGGATAAACACAAGGGTAAAAGCTCTATCCTAGATAAAGTTAAATCAAAACTTAAAAATAAATTGAAAGGTAAGAGTGGCTCATCAAGTGGTGAAACCTCACCAATGAGTGGAGGTTCACCAAGCGGAGGAAGTTCACCAAGCGAGAAAAGTTCACCCGGTAATGAAAATGCATCTAGCGGTGCAAGTTCACCCCATGATAAAGGTAAACCCAATGGTAAAAGTACTATCTTAGATAAAGTGAAATCTAAGATTAAAAGTAAATTAAAAGGTAAGAGTGGTTCATCTGATGGTAAAAATTCATCGAGCGGTAAAAGTTCACTAGGGAGTAGAAATTCATCGAGTGGTGCAAATTCACCCAAAGATGAAAGTAAACACAAGGGTAAAATTACTATCATAGAAAAAATTAAATCTAAGATTAAAAGTAAATTGAAAGGTAAGAAGGGCTCATCTGATGGTGGAAGTTCACAAAGCGGTAAAAGTTCACCTGTTAGCGGAAATTCATCGAGCGGTGCAAATTCACCTAAAGATGGAAGTAAACACAAGGGTAAAAAAACTATTTTAGATAAAGTCAAATCCAAGATTAAAAGTAAATTTAAAGGTATGAGTGGATCATCTAGTGGTGAAACCTCACCAATGAGTGGAGGTTCACCAAGCGGTGGAAGTTCACCTAGAAGTGAAAACCCATCTAGCGGTGCAAGTTCAACGAAAAATAAAAGAAAACGCAAGGGTAAAAGCACTATTTTAGATAAAGTTAAATCTAAGATTAAAAATAAATTGAAAGGTAAAAGTGGTTTATCTGATGGTGGAAGTTCATCGAGCGGTCAAAGTTCACCAAGCGGTGGAAGTTCACCAAGCGGTGAGAGTTCACATGGTAGTGAAAATTCAACAAGCGGTGCAAGTTCACCAAAAGATGGAAGTAAACACAAGGGTAAAAAAACTATCCTAGATAAAGTTAAATCCAAGATTAAAAGTAAATTGAAAGGTACGAATGGATCATCTAATGGTGAAACCTCACCAATGAGTGGAGGTTCACCAAGCGGTGAAAGTTCACCTAGAAGTGAAAACCCATCTAGTGGTGCAAGTTCTCCAAAGAAAAAAGGTAAACACAAGGGTAAAAGAAATATCTTTGAAAAAGTTAAATCTAAGATTAAAAATAAGTTGAAAGGCAAGAGTAGTTCAACCAATGGTGGAAGCTCACCAAGCGGCGGAAGTTCACTTGAAAGTGAAAATTCATCTAGCGGTGGAAGTTCACCAAAGGATGGAAATAAACATAAGGGTAAAAATACGATCTTAGATAAACTTAAATCCAAGATTAAAAATAAATTGAAAGATAAGAATGGCTCTTCTAGTGGTGGAAACTCACCAATAAGTGGTGGTTTACCAAGCGGTGCAAGTTCACCTGGAAGTAAAAATTCATCTAGCGGTGCAAGTTCACCAAAAAATAAAGAAAAACACAAGGGTAAAGACTCTATCCTAGATAAAGTTAAATCCAAAATTAAAAGTAAATTGAAAAGTAATAGTGGCTCTTCTAATGATGAAACCTCACCAATGAGTGGAGGTTCACCAAGTGGAGGAAATACTCCTGAAAGTGAAAACGCATCTAGCGGTGAAAGTTCATCCAAATATAAAGATAAACATAAGGGTAAAAGCACTATCTTAGATAAAGTTAAATCAAAAATTAAAAATAAATTGAAAGGTAAGAATGGTTCATCTGATGGAGGAAGTTCATTGAGCGACGAAAGTTCATCCGGGAGTGGAAATTCATCTAGTGGTAAAAATTCAACCAAAGATGGAGGTAAACACAAGGGTAAAAACACTATCATAGATAAAGTTAAATCTAAGATTAAAAGTAAACTGAAAGGTAAGAGTGGCTCATCTAGTGGTGAAACCTCACCAATGAACGAAGGTTCACCAAGCGGTGGAAGTTCACCTAGAAGTACAAATTCATCTAGTATTGCAAGTTCACCTAAGGATGAAGGTAAACACAAGGGTAAAAGCAGTATATTAGATAAATTTAAATCCAAGATTAAGAATAAATTGAAAGGTAAGAGTGGTTCATCTGATGGTGGAAGTTCATCAAGCGGTGGAAGTTCACATGGTAGTAAAAATTCATCGAATGGTGCAAATTCACCCAAAAATGTAAGTAAACACAAGGATAAGAGCACTATTTTAGATAAAATTAAATCAAAGATTAAAAATAAATTGAAAGATAGAAGTGGTTCATCTAGTGGTGGAAGCTCGCCAAAGAGTTCAAGTTCACCAAGCGGTAGAAATTCACCTGGAAGTGAAATTTCATCTAACGGTGAAAGTTCACCAAAAGAGAGAGGTCAACACAAGGGTAAAAGAACTATATTAGATAAAGTTAAATCCAAGATTAAAAGTAAATTGAAAGGTAAGAGTGGTTCAGTAAACGGTGGAAGCTCATCAAGCGGTGAAAGCTCACCAAGTGGTGAAAGTTTACCTAAAAGTAAAATTTCATCTAGTGGTGCAAGTTCACCGAAGCATGAAGGTAAACACAAGGATAAAAGTACTATTCTAGATAAACTTAAATCCAAGATTAAGAGTAAATTGAAAGATAAAAGTGGCTCGTCTAGTGGTGGAAGCTCACCAATGAGTGGAGGTTCACCAAGCAGTGGAAATTCACCTGAAAGTAAAAATTCATCTAGCAGTGCAAGTTCACCCAAGGATGAGGATAAACACAAGGGTAAAATCTCTATCCATGATAAAGTTAAATCCAAAATTAAAAGTAAATTGAAAGGTAAAAATGACTCATCTAGTGGTGAAACCTCACCAATGAGTGGAGGTTCACCAAGCGAGGGAAGTTCACATGGAAGTGAAATTGCATCTAGCGGTGCAAGTTCACCCCATGGTGAAGGTAAACACAAGGGTAAAAGCACTATCTTAGATAAATTTAAATCTAAGATTAAAAGTAAATTGAAAAGTAAGAGTGGTTCATCTGATAGTGGAAGTTCATCAAGCGGTAGAAGTTCACCCGAGAGTGGAAATTCATCGAATGATGCAAATTCACCCAAATATGTAGGTAAACACAAGGGTAAAAGCACTATCCTAGATAAAGTCAAATCCAAGATTAAAAGTAAATTTAAAGATAAGAATGGTTCGTCTAGTGGTGGAAGCTCACCAATGAGTGAAGGTTCACCAAGCGGTGAAAGTTCACCTAAAAGTGAAAATTCATTTAGCGGTACAAGTTCACCCAAGGATGGAGATAAACACAAAGATAAAATCTCTATCCTAGATAAAGTTAAATCTAAGATTAAAAGTAAATTGAAAGGTAAGAGTGACTCGTCTAGTGGTAAGACATCACCAGTGAGTGGAGGTTCACCACGCGGTGGAAATTCACCTAATAGTGAAAATGCATCTAGTGGTGCAAGTTCACCCAAGGATAATGGTAAACAAAAAAATAAAAATACTATCTTAGATAAAGTTAAATCCAAGATTAAAAATAAATTGAAAGGTAAGAGTGATTTATCTAATGATGGAAGTTCATCAAACGGAGGAAGTTCTTCCGGCAGTGGAAATTCATCAAGTGGTGGAAATTTACCTAGAAGTAAAAATTCATCGAACGGTGCAAATTTACACAAAGATGCAGATAAACACAAGGATAAAGGCACTATCCGAAATAAAGTTAAATCTAAGGTTAAACGTAAATTTAAAAATAAGAGTGGTTCATCTAGTGGTGGAAGCTCATCCAAAGATGAAAACAGATCCGTCGGAGATTCATCTATTCGTTCAAGCGGAAGAAGTAATTTTAAACATAAAAATAAACACATAAATAAAAATAAATTAATAGATAAAATTAAATCCAAGATTAGAAGTAAACTTGGTTGCGATTGTGATTCGTCAATGGATAGAAATATACCAAATGGTGAAAGTTAACACAAGGAAAGAGTTCAATTAACGATAAAATTTACCTAAAAATGTAATGTTGTGACTGTTTATTATGATATAATATTGTTTATAATTTGGTATAATATGCTAGTATTTAGTTCATTCGAAAGATTGGATATTACCAAATCTGGCATGTCATATATTATCGTCTAAAGTAATTTAAATTTATGCCCAACACATGTTCGAATCCAACGCTTGATAATACGAGGATAAGTAATAATTAGACCACAATAAAATTTAAAATTGATGATAACTAAACTTGTAATATTAATTGACATTTAAGGTACCAATTTTAAGGGGTTTAATTCACGACTCAACTCTGAATACAACAATATGTTAGTAATAAATTTACTTATGTTATTATCTATATAAAATATGCAGTAATTAATTGTTAATAGTATTCCTAAGTTATTTCTCCCTTATTTCTATTGATTTTTTTGAAAAAATAAAATTTATAAAAAATATTAATTGTAACTTTGTTATATAATTATTTTAAAAACTATTTAATTATTTTTGGACATAAGTAACTCTTTTTTTCTTAGAAAATTTCCTTTCACTTTTTCTATTACTTTTTATAAACATGAAAAATTTTGTGAATTTTTTTTTTTAAAAATTACTTTTGTATATGCATTCTTTCTATTAATGCTATTTGGAAAATACTTTGAATAAAAGGAGTTTTTCAAAATCAACTCAAAATTTTAAGTTAAACTCAAAACTAACTTTTTCGTAATTATTATTCACTTATAGATTTCCTATACACTCCTTAAGTTTTTATAATATTTACAAAATTACCATTATTATTTTATTTCTAATTAATTTTGAAAAAAAAACAACTACACCCTAATTATTATTTTTATTTACAACAATCCATTGTCATCAGTTTTTTCAACCACCATGAATTGCTATTTTTGAGCTCGTAAAGCTCAAGAATTCAATTTTTATGTAGTCTTTCCTCATTCTAAATCAACAAATATTCATTTCTTTCATTTTCTTTCCATTTTCATCAAAAAACTCCCACAACTTTTATTTTCATAAGTATAACTTCATATTTTCGAGTTTCATCAGTACTGAATCATCAAACGTACTTCTTTTTGTTCATATTTAGAGTTTGGACGGTGAGAAATGGTGTAAACGAGCTTAACACCAGAAAATGTAACTATTTACATAATTTTTTTCATTTTTCAAATTTGTGTCGCGATAGTAGACTGTTTTATAGACTGCTCAGGAAGTATACAAAATGTCAGTTTTGCATTTGACAAAAACTTTGACTTTTGTTTGAATATGTTTTGTATTTGACTAAAATGTTTAAAATTGACCAAAAATTAAATAAAGTGTAGATTTCATATGCAGTTTACTAATCTTAGAAAAAGGTAATGTATATGAAGTCTACTATAGTCAATTGCAAAACTAACCCATCCGATTTGAGAATAGACCTCATGTGAATTCTACACATGCGTAGACGTTCATTTCAATATACTCGTAGAAAGTCAAACTTGGTGAATTACAAAACTAACATCTTTTTAAAAAAATTAAAAAATGTAGACTGCATATGATGTCATACTTTTGAAAGTCAAACTCTGAGTTAACTATAGTGAAATGCAAAAATTAACATTTTCAAAGTGTAGACTAAAAAGGAAGTTTACTTATATAAAATTGCAACTTTTTCAAATACAAAAAGTAACCTGTGAATTTGTGTATTATTCATTAAGTTTTTTAAGATTTTTTTGTTTAACAGTGTATGTTAGTTAATCATAATGGTCTTGAATGATTTTCAAAAGATAATATGTTATAGTTATGAAACTATCAAAATTTTGACTTGATTATGTTGTTAGCTAATAAATGTAGACGTCTTTGTAAATCTGCAAATGTATGCTGTAGTTGAAGTCTACATTAAAAATTCTATTAAAAATGCATTTTTGTATTATTCATCATATTTTTTCACGATTTAATTGTTTTATAATGTATATTAATAAATCTTAATAGTCTTGAATGAATTTCAAAAGGTATGTATTATAATTAGGGAACTAACAAATTTCTTGTTTGATTAGGTTGTTAACTAATAAATGTAGACTTACTTAGAAGTAGGGGTGTCACTTCGGATTGGCCCGGCCCAGTTTCGCCCAAACCCGCTAAGTCCGTAAATATTTGAGCCCGACCCAGCCCAAAAATATTTTAGACCTAGATTTCAAAGCCCGACTTTCAGTTTTTTTGGGCTTTTCGATAAATAATTTGTCATTGTCACTTCTATTGTTTTAATAAATGTGGACTTTTATTAAAAAATCAATTTCAACCTTATACTTTTTAATATAAAGTAAATTTAAATTTTTTTCTTTATCAAAAATGTTTTACTTTTATGTATGCTTTAAAAGCATATTATAAAGAAACTAAATAATTTAATACAATTAAAATAATCAAATATAAATGAAAACTAAATATATAAGATTTTTTTTTATGATAAAACGTTTCATACTTCGTATTTTGAAAAAAACATGTTGTACATACAAGAAAAAGGTATATTTACAATATAAAGATGTGACACTTATAATGATCGAACACAATAAAGTTTTCAACAACTTTAATAATTTCTTTATTAGAGTTTGGATCAAAAAAATTAAAATAATTTGTCAATATTAATAGTGGTTTTAATTGTTAAAATGACAATATTTAAACTAAAATATAAAGTTTCAGGTTTCTGGCCGGCCCTAGCCCAAACGGGTTTAAGTCCAAAATATCCAAAACCCAAATAGATTTAGCCCGAAAGGCCCAATTTTTTTTGGGTTAATAAATACTCCGACTAGTGACATCTAGTATTGAATTTGAGTTGCATTACGTATTGCAGATCGATGTAACTTGCAGTAAAAATTGTGTGGTAAAAACTGTAAATTGAGATAGTAAGTTTGCAGTGAAAATAAAAGTTATCATTTTATTAAAACTGATGACTGGTAACATTTTTGATGTATAAGTTGCAGTATAGTTTTTTGATAAGATAATTAAAGATATAAACATGTAGATAATGAATATTTATTAAAATAATGAAAATATTAACTTATTTAAAAATAAATAAAATAATAATTTTATTTTAATAAATATAAAATAAACTCTGATAAAAATGCATTATGTATTATTTTGTAGAGTTATAATTACTAAGAACATTATTTATTTGAAAGACAATAATAAAATAAATTAAAAAAATAACAGAAGAAAAAATTAACTAAAAAGTCTGAAACAATAAAAAGATTTATGGATGTTCATTCCAAATCACATTCGCAATCCCATCTCGTATGTTGTTCATATATTGACCGTCAGTTGTTATTTTTTCTTCTTCAATAATTTAACCGTTTGAATAATTCAGAAAATAGGAGTTAGAAAGTATAAAAATCTTTGACTAGCACAAAAGTAGGTAGAATTACATTGTTTAATATTGCTAAATTTTTGGAACCATAATTAAAATTTGAATTCACAAACAAAAATACTTACTAACGTAACCATAATTAATCATTGACATTAGTATTTGATTTTTTCAGTTTCATAAAGATATTGCTAAATCTTTTGATTTAAAACCATATAACTATTGTGTGGGTTTAAAACTATAAATAAAATATTTGAAAATAAAATTATTCTTATTTATAGTTTTCTAAAGTAGTTTTCTAACACATCTTCTAAAACATGGGTTTTTCTTTGATGTTGCATTAAGTTTTGAGTTGTCAAATTAACAAAGGGTTTAATGCATGATTGGTAACATTTTTGAGTTATCAATGATGTAAACTACTAACTAAAACAAAATCAATGGTACCACATGTTACCAATCAAACCCAAAACTAATCCCAAGCCTGATAATTTTTAGTGCTAGGTGAGCTCGGGCTGCGGATTTCGACTTTAATTGACATATCTACTTAGAAGTTTTCTTCTCTATTTTTATTGTTTGAAGTATACATTTGAGAATTGTTGCAAAAAGAATTGTGAGTAGTTTTACTCTTGAAATTTCCTGGGAAATTTGTATGGATTTTCTTATTCTCACATATGTGTTAGTTATTGTTTTAGCTTACAGTGGTTTTAATTATTTGTTTGATTAGAGTATCTTATGAAAAAACTGATAGCTAACAAAAATTAATAATATCATACAAGTGAAACACAACTAAAATTGAATACAATGTTTATAGATTATGCATCAAATAATATTTTACAAATGAATATTTTATGGTAATAAATTATTACAAAGTAATTTATTAAAAAAAAAATTCTAGAGTATGATTGATTATTCATAATCTTGATGCCTCAAATGAAGTCTTAGAAACGAATACCTACAAAATAAGATAAAATTATGAGAAAAATATAATATAAAAAATCAAATCATATTTTAGTAGATTTCTTATGAAGTCTACCTAAAGTTTATAGATTAGTAAAATCTACTAGCCTTAAATTTTAAGTAGACTTCATTAGAAGTCTACACTGATTAAAAAATTTCAGATCTAAGAATTTACATTTAGTAAATTTGAAAATAGTTTGCTCTAAAAATATTTCAAAATATTTTGGTTAACCTAGAAGTAAAAAAAAAAGAGTTTGAAACTATAAATTTAGTTCAATATAACATAAAAATACATATTTAAAATGAATAAATGTAAATCTTACATTTTGGGGAAGATGATTTAAAATTGTTTGAAGAATATTCCTGCAAAATAAGATTAAACTATGAAAAATATAAAATTAAAAGTTAAAATCAGATTTGAGTAGAGTTCATTTGATGTCTACTCTATCATACATTTTTTACATCTGACAAAAATATATACATTAAAACATGAAAATAACTTTAAATCTAAAAGCCTTTAGAAAATATGATTTGTTAAGATAAAATATTAGTAAAATAAAGATATAGATTTTGTATATGTAAATTTATTTAAATATAAATACAAAAACACATTTAAAATCTATATATGTAAATCTCACATTTTTGGGAGGAGGAGATAAAACCATGGGAGAAAATACCTACAAAATAAGATAAAATTATGATAAAAACATAGGACAAAAAAATTTCAAAATCATATTTTTCTAATAGTCTAATGAAGTCTGCATAAATTTACTAACTTTAATTTTTAAGCAGACTTCATTAGAAGTCTGAACTCTACTCAATCAGATAATTTTCAGATCTGAAAACTAGTTTTTAATATGAAAAACTTCAAAAGTAGAATTTATAAGATGAAATACTAGCAAAGTAAAGACATAGAGTTTGAATCTATAACCTTATTTAAATATAAACATAAAATAAACATTTAAAATATATAGATCTAAAACTTACATTTTTAGAGGAGAAGATAAAAAATGAATGTTAATACCTATAAAAACAAGATAATATTGTGAAAAAGACAAGAGAAAAAATTAACAATTTAAACAAAAGTTTTTCTTCACATTCAAAGAATTTAGAGAGAAATAAGAAAGTTTTAGGGAGAAAATTGAGAGTTTAAGAGAGAAGTGAGAGATTTTCAGAAACTTGTGAAGCCATTTTAGAGAAAAATTGTATAACTTTTTTTATATATGGAGACAAAAAATGTAACTAAGTTAAAATTTACCATAATATAGACTTCTTTTGAAGTGTATTAAAATTTTGGATTATACTTTATTGTAAGTCTACTTAGTAGACTTTTTTGGAAGTCTACTATAATAAATTTATTATTTTTATTTATTCTGTATTGTTTTAATAATTTTAATAACTGATTTACAATTTTTTATATTAGTTTACGGATTATCATTTTAAATAATTTATACAAAAACTAAAATTAATCAAAATTATTTTGTTTTGTATAATCTTAAATCATTTCTGGTTTAGTAGACTTACAAATTAGTATATTAGAAAATTAATATATATATATATATATATATATTGTTTTATTATTTATTCTTCTAATAATTTTAATATATGATTTCACATTAGGTTAAAAAAAGTTGCACTTTTTTCAAATATGACTCTAAATTTTAAGTAAAACACAAAAATAACCCATGCTTTTTCTGAAAATTGTTTTTGCCTTATTCACCTTAGAAGTTTGTATTATTCACGAAAATCCTTTTTTTGTTTTGAAAATGAGTCTTTTACCTTATGATTGGGTTTTCAAATTGATTAAGATGCTAGCCTAGGGTGATTGATTGAGTGCTAAACATGTGTGAGCCAAACAATTATTCAAGCAACTTAAAGCAATCTACTTTCGTAGTGGTACTCCCTACGCCAATCAGCCTCAGAGCCTAAGAAGTCGCTTGGTTTGAGATCGATGGTGAGTAGTATAGAACATGTCTGATATGTTCACAAAACACCCTAATATCTATTTTCGTTGATTAGGGATGCAATGCTCATTCAAGTTATGTCTAGCAACCTAACACTTTTGATGAATAGATTAAACCTAGAATCATGCACTAAGTGGTTAATATGATGCATGCCTTAAGATCAACAGTGAATGAAGGCAATAGATTCATGACTTATTTACGTTTAGCTCACGGATCTAACATCTTAATACCCTAGACTAAGCAAGCTGACTACTCAGCCATAGCCACAAAGAACACATAAATAATAGATAAAGAAATCATGAGAATAGATTGTAGAATAGTAAAATAAGGTGTAAGATTCTTCTCTAAATAGAGAGAGATGGTCTTCTCTCTTTACAAGTAGCAAATCTCCAACAATGAAAACTCTAGAGTATGGTTTTTCTCTCAAAATAGCTTAGAAAAGTAATAGAAATAAAAGAAGATAATATATGGAGGCCTCTGGCGGCTGAGAGAGAAAATATGGATGATTAGGAAAAATCCCGAGATATTAGAAGTTTCCTTAAAAATCTCTGCCACGGGAGCATACACTCGATTGCTCCGCTCGATCGGGAGCAGGCATCAGGTTGCTCCGTTCTGGTTGCTCCACAGGAAAATCTCCAAATTGCATTCTTTTCTTCATGTGTCCCTCAAGCAGCCTCCTAACCTACTTCAGACCTTAAATGACTCAAAAAGACCTATAGAAGTCTTTCCCGAGAAGACTTCTAGGGAAGTTTTTTTTATAAAAAGTCAAATTTTTGTCAAACTTCAGTCAGTTGCAAACTAACTTGTTTATCCGAGAAGACTTTTTGAAAAGTCTTCTCTGGCATATTCGAAAAAATCAAATTCAAAAGTAAGCCAATAATTACAAATGAAGACTTCTTAAGATATCTTATGTAGAATAAACTTCTAAGAAGTATTCCTTCGTAAATTTACAATTGGAAAAATGACATGAATGGAAAACTTGTTAAGAAGTTTTATACGTAAATCTTTATTAAACTTCAATTTTCTCCAAACTTAAAAATGAATTTTTAATTATTTTTTTTGTTAATTCATGTTTATTAGTTAATATTGGGACTCCTGAGTGGAATTCATAACTTAGTTGGTAATAATTATGAGATTTCACACATTATGTTTACTAATATTTCTAGCTAATCTGAGAAGACTTTTTAAGAAGTCTTCTAGAGAAGTCTTCTATGTTAGATTTTCAAAAGTTTTAAGTAACTTAAGGTTTATTTTTAACTTTCAAAAGTGTTAAGTAACCTCAAAAATATCAAGTCATGTGGTTTAATGTATCTTTTAGATCATAAGATATAATTTTTAACTTCTATAAAATTTTAACTTTCCCTTAAAATTCAATTTTGATTTTTTGTGAATTTGACTAAGTTTACTTGAGAAGTCTTCTCTCTTATTTTTAGTAATTTTGACTAAGTTTTTGTGGTGTTTTGTTATGAGTGGGTAGAATGGTTAAAAAAAAATTCTTGCACTACAGGAAATGTGAGTACTAATAGCAAAATATGATAGCGTTTTTTATTGTGTTATGGTTGACATACCTCTTACTTTTAGATAACTTTTGCAAAAATGCAAATGCTATGCAAAACCAAAACGGAAAAATAATTGATTTTCCCTCTCACCTTTGTTTCATTTTTCCGCTCACTCCATTTTATTTGCCTCCAAAAGTCCTAAACTCTTACCCTACACCCAAAAAACAAAATTTTAAACACAGCCCCTAAACTCTAAACAAAAAAATTTAAACTCTAATATTTTAATATCAAATCTCAAATTTAACTTCAAATCTTAAATATAAACTCAAAAATTAATATTTTTAACAATTAATCATATACCCTAAACTATAACTAAAAATATTAAATTCTAATCTTTTTATTATTTTTAAAAATAATCATATACCCTAAGCTCTAATTAGAAATTTTAATTTCTATGCATACTTATATATATATATATATATATATATATATATATATATCATATCTAATTAGAAATCTTATTGTCTATGTATTTACTTTGTATTTGATTCCAAATTCCAAAACCATAATTATATACCCTAAACTTTTTTTCATAAACCATAACTCCATTTCATATAACATAAAATCTAAATTTGAATGTATTCCCTAAATCATAAATGTCCACACCAAATCTATTATTTTCAAGTTAAACTCAAAATTTTAAAAGTGACACGCCTACACTTTATCTAATAAAATGTAAAGTTATTTATATTAACCCCAAACTCTGTTTTTAAACAATTAAAACTATTGTTTACATAAACTCTATTTCATAAACCATAATTCTAATTCACATACCCCAAACATTAATAACAAAATTTTAAATCTAAATTTTAATTTAAATCATAAAATCCAAAGATAACACAACAACTAATATGATAAAAAGAAAATCTAATACTAATACAAAATTAGGAAAAAAAACAAATTTTCCTCAAGATCTAAACCCTAAACATGCCCTAAATCCAAACCCTAATATTTTTTACATCAAGATATATAAATGTAAAACTAAGGGATAAAAATGATAATTAAAGTTTTGTTATAATATATATATATATATATATATATAAGAGTTTAGGGTTTAGATATCTAGTGTGATATTACTATATGGAGTTTGGTGTACTTAAAACCCTAAACCCCAAAACTTAACCCCAAACCTTATATCATACCTCAGATTTTAAACTCTAAACTCAAAAATTTATTTTTTCACAATTCACTCTCAAATCTTAAAACCCAAACATCAAACAACATAGTCCAAACTTAAACTTTATACCCTTAAACATAAAACCAAATACTGTAACTTATAATCCCCAAAAGAATTCATTTAAAAGAAATCCTAAAGTATAGACATAAATCTTAAAACTCTAATTTTTTTCATACCATAAACCGTTACTTTAAAAAATTAAAAACACAAAAGAATCAACAAATAATGTAATACAAGACACAAGAAAAAAAAAAGAAAAAAAAAGTTTTCTTAGCCAATTAGATCTATATACACGGATCACCTTCTAACCGTTGGATTATATTAAATCAAAGGTTAACATTTTTTCCCCTCTCTCTCTCTCTCTCTCTCTCTCTCTCTCTCTCTCTCTCTCTCTCTCTCTCTCTCTCTCTCTCTCTCTCTCTCTCTCTCTCTGCCGACAGATTCATTCTTTTTTTTTTTCTTCTTTTCATCTTCTTTGCTCTCATCTCTCCCATCTCTCAACTCTCTAACAAAATCACCCTATAAACAAAATCTATCACAACCACCATCACCATAACCTCTGAATCCGCCATCTTTGTCTCCTCGTTCTCTACCTCTGTCAATGAAGCTGTCTCTCAACCACCATCATCTACATCTCCACCTCCTCGTTTTCTGCCTCCGCCAATGAACTCTGTCTCAACCACTCTTTTTATCTATCCTCTTATCAAAGCTTCTTCTTTTCCAGATGCATATTCATTTTCTTAGTTAACACCAACCGTATCTTAGATTTGTTATATTTTCCTTGTTTTGCTTTGAGATTTTTGAATGATTAATGTTGTTTGACAAGATTGTAACTTGATTAAATGTCAGATTTGACTTCAGGGACATGGAAGAGGAAGTGGAATTGATAATGTGGCTGGTGGTTGTTCTTTTTCTCGTGGTGTCTCAACATTTAAAGGTTATGTCTGATGCAATCCATATTCAATAGTCATTGTTCTCTCTCTGTGTTTTGAATTTGATTTTTTATTTGTTTGTTCATGTTACAGGAAGAAGCCGGATATGAAGAAGCTGTGCTGGTGGAGATGAGCCTAGCAAAAAGAAGAAAAAGAGAAAGAGGGAGAAGACATAGACATAAGGAAGAAGAAGAAGATGGAAGAGGAAGGTGACGACAGAGCTACATAAATTAGGTTTAGCTTTGGTTGGTTTATTAGGTTTGGTTTAATAAACTGGATTTGTGTGCAAACCAATTATTTGTATATTGATGTTAATTAATAAATAAAATTTAATCTTTAATTATGAATTAATTTTCGATTTAATTTTGAGTTATTTAATTATGAATTATGTTTTGGTTAATTTGGTTTGGTAAATATTTTTAATAAATTTTCGGATAATTAAAAGCAAATTAATAACACAAAACATTTGCTATCATTGTTTATTTAACTATAGCAAACCAATAAACCACTATTAAAAGTGTCAGACCTATTATAACGGGCGATGTTAGAGCGGCTAAGGAAACACTATTATACAAAATTCATAGCGTTTTTCGTCCGCTGTTACTATCTATATTTCTTGTAGTGTTGGCATGTTATATCAATAACTTCAATAATGTCAAGTACTTGGCAAAACATGAACATATTTACCAAATTATTTTGATTAACATCTATTAAAATTTACAAAAGAATTCACAACTAAAATAGTATACATACAAATCATAAATAGACCATACAAAAAATTATTACAAATTAGCTAACTAGATATCAATCCTCAACATAGATAAGCTTGGACTCCACTTGACATCATCTCTTTGTGTCACTTTGGGCAGAAGACTTCAGAAGACTTTCTAAAGACTTCTCACAAAGTGTGGGAAGTCTTTTAGAATAAAATACATTAGAAGACTTCCCAATAAGTCTTATGAAAGTCTTCCGAGAGTTTTTCAAGAGTTTTTTTAGAAATCTTCCAAAGTCTGTCTCAGATATGAAAAATCTACATATTCAAAAGTATTCAAATGACTTCAAAACAGAGAAGGCTTCAAAAATAAAAGTTTTATTCTTAAATAATAAACAAAACAGTCACACTAGGTTAGATCTATAATTTTTTAGAATCTAATCTATAAAATACACAAAATACATATCCAAAATTTGTACCACTTTGGGACGAAGACTTTCTGAAGAATTCGTGGGAAGTCTTCTAGCATAAAATACATTAGGAGACTTCCCAAGAAGTCTTCCGAGAGTCTTCCCAAGAAGTCTTCCGAGAGTCTTCCCAAGAAGTCTTCCGAGAGTCTTCCAAGAGTCTTCTAAAAAATCTTCCAACGTCTAACTCAGATCCAAAAAATCTGCATATTCAAAAGCATACAAATGATTTCAAAACAGAGAAAACTTCAAAAATAATTTTATGCTTAAATAATAAACAAATTAAAACAATCACATTATGTTGAATCTATAATTTTTTAGAATCTAATATATAAAACACACAAAATACATATCCAAAATTCTTACAACTTTGGGCAGAAGACTTTGGAAGATTTCGTGGGAAGTCTTCTAGCATAAAATGCATTAGAAGACTTCCTAAGAAATCTTCTGAGTTATTTTTCAAAGTCTGTCTCAGATCTGATAAAATCCGCAAATTTAAAGACATTCAAATAGCTTCAAAACAGAAAAACTTTAAAAAAAAAATTTTGTTCTTAAAAAATAAACAAAACAGTCATATTAGGTTGAATTTATAGGTTTTTAGAATCTAACATATAAAACATACAAAAATACATATCCAAAATTTATAGATCCACCTTTAAATGAATTGAAAGATGAGAACCATGTAATAAAAAAACTACAAAAGAAGATAAATTAGTGAGAAAACATAAAAAAAAATGAGAAATGGATATAAAGTTTGGTGTTTTTAATGTTCAAAGAGATTAGAGAGAGGTTGGAGAGTTTTAGAGTGAGAAACATTACATTTTTGTTGCAGCCATTTGAGAGGAAAAAAGAGAATGTGTAAATTTTCTTTATATGTGGAGACAAAAATTCCAATTAGATTAAATATTTTCGATACAGAAGACTTTCCAAGAAATCTTATTGACCATAAAATCAAATAACTAACTAAATAGCAAAAAGAGAAGGGAAAATTGTTTTTTTAAGCCAAAAAATAGGTACATTGTCCCATTATGCTAATTTCTATTTTGCACCATTTTTGTCTATAATGCCCTTTAGTATTTTTGAAAATAAAGCAAATAAATAGTTTTACAAACTAAAAAATATTCTAAAAATAGTAACTACTGATAAAATACCAATATCAACTTAGTGATATTTTTTTCAAGTTATAAAAATGTTAAAATTATAATTTAAAATTTTGTTCTACAAAAAGTAGAATTCGTATTCTGATTAGTAGAATTGCAATCTACATTTTTCATTGAATCTACTATTTTAGAATATGGATTCTACAAAAATAATGATAATCTAAAAACTTTTGGAATGCACATTCCATGCTTTACATGTCATTCTAAAGTCTGTAGAAATCGGAATCTACACATTACTATAAATCTAAAACCTGTAGAAATCGGAATCTACACGTTACTTTAAATCTAAAACCCGTAGAAATTGAGTTCTAACATATTTATTGTATTCTACATATAATAGAATACATATTCTACAAATAAGGTTTATTTGTTCCAAAAATATGGGAATACAATATTTAAGAATATTTCAATTTTCATATCTGAAATACTCGATATTTTCACCCCAAAAAAACGTCCTAAGCCCTTCCTTACGCTATCTTTTTTTTGTGTTACTTTATATATATATATATATATATTTGTTCAATATATATATATTTTTAGTTAATTCAAAAATACATTAAATAATATACATTATAATTATTTACAATTGTAATTTTCATTTTATAATTGAATTGTTAGTTTTTTTAAAAAAAAAAACTTATTTATATTATATAATTTAATTATATATTTTATAATTATTTTACTAATTGTATTTAAATTTTAAATTGAATTTTAAATTTTAAATTTTTTGTTTTAAAGTTATTTAGATTATATAATTATATTATAATTATTTACTAATAGGTTTACTAATTGTAATAATGATTTTATAATTAATTGTTGTTTTTATTGTTACTTAGGTTACGTAAATAATTAATATATATATATATTATTAATTATTTAGTAATTATAATTTCGAATTTTAATTGAAATTGAAGGGTATTACTGTCATTTTGAAAATAATTAGCCTAATAGGACAATTAGTGTTTTGTTTAGCCTAGAAGGACAATGTACCTATTTTTGGCCTAAAAAACAATTTTCCCAAAAAAAACACTTCCTTAAACTTAAAAGAAACTTAAAAAAGTGTTTAAATCGAGTTATTAAATAGTCACTAAACACATATATGTCAATTTTTTTAAAAAAATATATTTCAAAATCTAACTCTAAAAATACCACCAATACTATAACAAATGTTATCAAACCCTAAACCAAAGACTATCATTATTCAATCTACATTGACCCATTTATGTTAAAAATAATTCAGTTTTAGTAAAACTAAATTTCCATCATTTAGAAATGTTTATTAATACATGATTTTGATTTTTTTCTGTTTCAAAATTTTATTTATAAATTTTATTAATTACTTTTAAGACTTAATATATGAGAAGACTATCCCTCACTAACATCCGGAAGACTTCTGGAAGACTTCAATTTAGGCGGAAAACCTAAATTCTTCTAAATTTACGTGAAAACCTTAAATTCTACTAAAATTTACGCCAGATATGTCATAAGACTTCATGGAAAGTCTTTTGTGAGTCTTCTAGATCATATAATCAAATAACTAAGCAAAAAACACTTTCTTAAATTTAAAAGATACTTAGAAAGTATTTAAATCAAGATATTAGATAGTCACTAAACACATATATGTCAAATTAAAAAAAAATAAGATTTCAAAATCTAATCATAGTATTCATTCTTATGGGAATATGAATGAAAAATAAGAGAACCTTAAAAATACCAATAATACTATAACATATATTACCAACCCCTCAACCAATAACTTTCATGACTCAATCCACATTCACTCATCTATGTTGAAAATATTCAATTTTAGTAAAACTAAATTTATATCATTTAGAGATATTTACTAATACATAATTTCAAGTTTTTCTCCACCAAAATATTTTTTAGAAAAAAAATAAATTATCTTAAAGATCTACTGAATACAAAAGTGTACCCAAAATTCAATCAAATGTAAAATTAACCTTCTTTGTTAGTATTCTCATGCGGAGGATTATAATGGTAAAATTCAATACATGTTTTTTGTTTGGTCATAAAAAGATTGTTATAATTTCACTAATCTTTTAAGTTAATTTTGTATTTGATTGAATTTTGGGTACACTTTTGTATTCAAAATCAAGTTTTGAGTTATTTTTGGCAATTTCCTTTAAAAGATTGGTTAAAATTAACTTAGTTAAATTTTGCTATGTTAATTTGCCAACGGTGAGTAGACTTATTTGTAAGTCTACAACGATTTCTTATATTTCCTTTATTGTTTTAAAAATTTTAATATATGATTAATAAAATTCTTTCTTTATTTTATAATAATTATAATATATAATTTCAATTTTTATTCATAAAGAACTAAAATTAATTTAAAATAATATTTTTTTATAAACACTAATGAAAATAAACTGAAAAGACGTCTATAGTGAAGTAGGCTTTATTGCCTACTAAACCTTAAACCACAAATCTCAAACCATAAATATTTTCATGATAATCAAAAAAATCTCATTTATTGTATCAAATATCAATATATATATATATATATATATATATATAATATAAACTAGTAAACATTAATATGCAAACTTAAGTTCAACAAAAAAAAAAATCTTAATCTAAAATCTAACCCTAAGAAATCTAACCTTGGACATGACATGTTAGAACCTTTTGTTGCTAAACCATGAACATTGCCTAACACATGGTTATCAAATTAATATATATATTTTTTACTTTTTTAATTATATAAAATTTTAATTTATTTACTTCATATTAACTTTTATATTGATGTTTATATAAAATTTCACGAAAAAATATTTTTATAAATATTAAAAATTAATTTATTAGATCAAATTACGATGTATACTACAAAATAAGTCTACATAGTAGACTTCTTTTTATTACGTGTAGACTTCGTAATGACATAAACGTAAAATATATTTCTGATTTTTTGTTTAGTCATAAGGATTAAATAGTAATTTTACCACTTTTTAGGTTGATTTTACATTTAATATAGAGTACACGTTTATGTCTAAAATGAATATATATGTTGTTTTTGGTGAATTTCCCTAGAATAAATTGCAACAGGAAATCATTTAATCAAATCAAATTTTCTTAGTGTGACTTTGACAAGACAAAAACCTTAATACATAACTAGACTTCTTGCAAACAATAGTTACTAGTATATTTAAAAAGAAAATATTTAAGTTGTTCATGTTAAAAAATATCTTGAATTTCAATGTCAAAATAAACTCAAATATTTGATCTTTAAAAATGGTTGACTAAGTTTGTCTGCAAACTATATTTTGAACTAGATACGGGTCAGTGTGATGCACACAGATTTTGTTTGATATTTTAAATTTATGAAGAACATAAAGATGATAAACTTTTTTTATTGTAGATTTAGTATTTTTACTATATTTTGTGTGAAACTTTTTTTAGGATTAAAAACTCGTTTTCCACATAAGTTATGGATAGTATTTATATTTTAATAGTCATGATGTCTATGCGAATTATTAAAAAAATTGTACTTAAGGCTACATGAAATATTCAAATTAGAAGATTCAAACCAAACCAAACCGAAATAAGTAAGAATTAGAGTGAAATACAAATAATTAAAAATTGAATTAAGCCAATGAGTCAAAGCAGTGTCAAACACTTTCTTCTTGCTATGCTATTCTTCTTGTTCAACATATTTTGATGTTTTTAAAGTCATTTATTGATGTTTGTAAGGTCAAGAATTTTTTTTTGTGCATGGGTTATTATCTATATATATTTTAATTTGCATTATATACGCATATTTAGTTGTTTAACCAATAGAAAACAGGAAAATTTACCAAAATCAACCTACAATTTGATTTTAAATGCAAAAGGGTACCCAAAAATCAATCAAATACAAAATTAACCTAAATGAATAGTGAAATTATAACAAACCCCTTATGACAAAAAAAAAAACAATATTCATTTTTACTAATATAACATATTTAAGCTTTCCGTGATTTTTAAGTCTTATGTGGTTTTGTAGGTCTTCTGAAAAGACTTCAATGAAGTCTTCTCTTATAACAAATCATAAAAATAATTTATAAATTATATAAAAAATATTTTTATAGGGAAAAATTGAAATCATGTAATAATAAATATTTGTAAGTGATATAAATTAAGATCTAGTAAAATTGAATTATTTTAAACATAGATGAATGAATATCGATTGAATCATGATATTATTTGGTTTACGGTTTTACAACATATGTTATAATATTGTTTATATTTTAGAGTTATATTTTGGAATCATGATTTTTTTTTTGAAATATTGAATTTGACAAATATGTATTTAGTTTTATATATATTAAACATTTTAAATGTTAGTTTTAGGTTTAATAAAGTATTTGTTTCAGTTAGTTAATTATTTGATTTTATGGTTTATGTGATTTAAGTCTTCTAACAAATAATGCAGTAGAAGACTTATGTGGAAGTCTTCTCGGTGAATAGTAAATTCAAGGGTTATAAGCCTTTTAGAGAAGTCTTCTGAGACTTTCAGGGAAGTCTTCTCAGAAGACTTTCAGGGAAGTCTTCTCAGACTTCTAAGAAGTCTTCTCAGACTTCTAAGAAGTCTTCTCAGACTTCTAAGAAGTCTTCTGAGACTTCTTCTGAGACTTCTAAGAAGTCTTCTGAGACTTCTAAGAAGTCTTCTGAGACTTCTAAGAAGTCTTCTGAGACTTCTAAGAAGTCTTCTGAGACTTCTAAGAAGTCTTCTGTCTTCTCAAGAGACTTTCCTATTTAAAGAAAATTTACATATTTTCTCTATTGCTCTCAAATTGCTGCAAGAAAATATAATATTTCTTACTCTAAAACTCTCCAGCCTCTCTTTAATCTCTTTTAACTTGAAAACACCAAATTTTATATCAATTTCTTATTTTTATCTCATGCTTTCTCACTGATTTATCTTGTTTTTGTAGATTTTTCATTATATGGTTCTCATCTTCTACTCCTTTAAGAATAGATATACCTTTAAAAGTAGATTTACAAGTTTTAGATATATAATTTTGTATGTGTTTATATATTAGTTTCTAAAAAGTTATAGATTCAACGTCATATGATTTTTTATTTATTATAGTGATTTTTTTCTGTTTTGAAACCATTTGAATGTTTTTAGATTTGCATGTTTTTCATATCTGGAAGACTTTATGGATGTCTTCTGGCGTAATATTCTCCAACATCTTCTCTTTCATAACATATTTGAGTGTTTTAGTAAGTTTTCATGTCTGATTTTTCTTCATTAAGCAACATCTTATTGCCTAAAGCTCTTATATTTTTTCCAAACTAAAACTCTTCAACCTCTCTCTAATCTTATTGAACTTGAAAAAATAATTTTTTTATAAATTTCTCATTTTTATTTCATGTCTTCCCACTAATTTATTCTTTTTTTTTTTGCAGATTTTTTTGTTTTCATCTTCCACTCCTTTAAAGGTATATTTATAAATTTTGGATATGTATTTTTGTGTGTTCTATAAAAGTATATTTATCTCATATTCTACTCTCCTTCTTTATTTTGAGGTTATTTGAATGTTTTTGGATGTGCAGGTTTTTCAGATCTGAGTTAGACTTTAGAAGGCTTTTGAGAAGTTTTTTCAGAAGTCTTTTGAGAAGTTTGTAATTTGTATGCGTCAATGAATTTTTCTGGTAAATATGTTCATGTTTACAATATTATCTTGCCAAAAATATATGATATTATTGAAATTATTGATACAACTTCAATAAAACTAAAATATTATCTTTCTTGGAATGATATCAAATTCAAAATTACTAAAATTAGTCAAACATTTATAACATAACACAACAAAACAAAAAACTTAGTTAAATTTACTAAAAGAAAAAGAAAAAAAATTAAGAAAGCTGAGTCAAACTCACAAAAGATAATCTTCATTTGAAGTTTTCTGAGAAATTTTTGGAAGACTTCTCAAAAAAATTCAAAAATATTCTATAATTTTTTGGAAAATCTTCTAACATATAATGTACTAGAAGACTTACATGAAAGTCTTCTCTCATTAGCTAGAAATATTAATAAATATGAAAATATTGGTAATCTCATAATTATCACCAATTAAATTTTGAGTTTAATTCAAGAACTTCAATATTAATTAATATACATGAATTAACAAGAAAATATTAAAAAATCTTTTTAATTTTAGAGAACATAAAAGTTTATTAAACATTGACATAGAAGACTTTCATAAAAATCTTCCTTGAGAAGACTTTCACAAAGGAAGACTTTCATATAAGTCTTCTACATCAGACTTCTCTGGAAGTTTTCTTTTGTAAATATTAGCTTGGTTTTATTTTTGATTTTTTCGAAAACCCCAAAGAAGACTTCCTGACTTTCAGGAAGTCTTCTAGAATAAATAGGTTAATTTTTCATTGACCAAATTGTGTTAGAAATTTGAATTTTTGTAGAAGACTTCTAGAAAGTCTTCCGATAGAGGACTTCCAAGAAAGTCTTCTAAATTATCGATGGAAGTCTTCTCACTTTTTGTGAAAGTTTACTTAGATTATTTTTGCAATTAAAAACTAAAAATTAAATATCTAATTTTAACGAGAAGACTTCTAAGAAGTCTTTTGATGGAAGACTTCTTGAAATTCTTCTGTCATAACCAAATGTTTGACCAAAATCACAAAAAATAAAGGTAAAAGATTTTCTGGAAGTCTTCTAGTTAAAATGAAATATTTAAGTTTTAATTCTCAATTGCAAAAGTAACCCAAGAAGACTTTATCGACAGTGAGAAAACTTCCAACGATAATTGAGAAGACTTCAATAAAGTCTTTCGATAGAAGACTTCAATATTTAAGTTTTAATTCTCATGGAAGTCTTCTATAGAAAGTTGTATTTCTGACACAATTTGGTCAATTACAAAATTAACCTATTTTCGACAAGACTTACATGGAAGTCTTCTCTTTTTTTTGTTAACAAAGAAAAATTGGAAGACTTCTAGAAAAGTTAGAAGACTTCTAGAACAGTTGGAAGACTTCTAGAAAGTCTTCTCTAAAAAAAAGACATAAAGTCAATTACAAAAATAAAATAAAAATAAAAATCTTAAATATGGTGAAGTTGATGTTTAACTTCTCCAAATACATATCATTTCTTAGAGAAAGTGTCCACTTGTTCTTGAATCATGAACATGAGTAACATTGATAAGCTTATAAATTTTAAAATCAAAAGTTGAAATTTTGGGAAGGAATAAGAGAGGAAGTGAAAGGGAAATTGTTTGTGTGTGTAAGAAATAAGAATATAAGGATGTAGATGTTGATTTTAGAAGCATTTAGAGCTTCAAATTGGTTGTTCATGGTGGGTGGTGTATTGATGACAATGACAATACTATAAATACTTGATGAAGATGAATATGATAAAGTAAAATAATTATTTTCCAAAAAAAAAGAAAAAATAATAATGGTATTTTCATAAATAATCCGAAATTTTGGAGTGAAAAAAGAACATGAAAGTTTCAAAAATTTTATGGGTTGGTTTTGCATTGACTTTTAATTTTGCGTCAATTTTGCAAAAAGCCTTAGAAAACAACCTAAATCAGCATTTTTATCATGTAAGTTAGAAGTAATGAAACTATCAAGACTTTCTACATTTGGATATTGTTTTGATTAATAGCTACAAAGTATATTTTTTGATCAAGACCATCTTTTTTGATCTCGTCTGTAAGGAAAATTGTTTATAAAAAATATACTAATACAACTATTCATGATAAAGTAATGATAACTAATTTTGTGATAAATAATTTTAAAATAAACAATAAATTATATTAATAAATGTTATAATTGAGTTGAAAAATCGCAGAAATCTTAAAAAGTTCTTAAATTTTATTTTAAATATATGAAATTAAATATTAGATATATCATTTGAATTTTTATTTTTATTTTTTGATTTTAATATGATTATTTAATGTTTTTCTCATGTTGGATTTACAATATAATAACAAAAAAATCAAGATAAAATGATTAAGATAATGATAGTAAAAATTTATAGTCATATTCTTTAGATATATATAATTATATAAAATTATTTGTTACAGTTGTAATTGAATATATAAACATATAGAGAAACTGATGATACAATAGTTTAGTAATTAAAACATTTTTATTTAACTGATCTAATGTTAAATAATTTCTAAGTTACTTTTCATTCTAATATTTTCATGAAAAAAATAGAATTAGTAAAATGAAAACAAACCATAACACATACAAACATGATAAAATAAGAAGCAAGAATTATGAAAAATAAAAATGTACAAACTCATACATACTATGAAATAATAGATGCACATACAATAATGCATGACGATGACATCATATTTTACAAATAAAAAAATAAAAAAAATATTAAAAGTGTGTAATTGAGAAAACGCACCTAATATATTTTTTTGTCTTGTTGTGTTTGGTAAAAATATATAAAATATTTTTCAAATATACGCAAATATTTGTAATATTTTGGTTTATGAATTAAAAAAATGTAAATTACGATGAATTGTTTTAGGTATATGCTTTTGTATAAAGAAAATTACTATCAGAAAATTATATATTTATAAGAAAAAATACTATTAAATATTTACAAGAAAATTTTACTTGGTAACTATTTCTGTTTTATATAAAAATTTAATCTTAAACCAATATCTTTTAATCTTATAATTTTCTAAAATTAACGTCTTTTACTTGACATCGCAAGTTTTTTTAAAAAATAATTACTACATTAAAACAATTATTTATAAGGAATATTTAACAACGCTCTTTAGTTTATAATTTTAAAAAAGGAAAAAATATTAAATATTTATAGTAAAAATATATTGTAATAACTTTTGGTTTATAAATACAAATTTATCTTAAAATTTTGTATTTTTTACAATTATCTTAAACCCACATCTTTTACAAGATAAATAATACTACTAAATAATTATAAATATAGAATTCTTTTTTCTCTTAAATTTTTGTTTGTTTTTTTCATAAAATGTAAAAGTACTATAAAAATATTTTTTATTTTTAATTGTCTTAAATCCACATAATTTAGAAAATAAATACTACTATTAAATAGTTATAAGAGAAATTCCCTTAGATAGCCCCTTTTAGTTTGGTCTTCACAAAAATAGTTCTTAAAGAAAAAATGATCAAAATAGTTTTTTTTGAAGCTAATTTTTTTATTAATATGCATTTATACCCCTAGGATTAACTAATTTAGACTTTAGGGTTTAGAGTAAAGGGGTGGGTTTGGGGATAGGGTTTCAAATTTTTTTTAAAAAGATAAAAATTGAAAATTTCAAAAAAAAAAAATGCTATTTTTGTCATTTTTTTCAAGGGATATTTTTGTGACAAAAACTTTAAAAAGGCTATTTAAGAGAATTGCCCTAGTTATAAATATAGGAATTTTTTTCCTTTTATAATTTGTTTTTAAAGATTTTCTAATAAGAAAAATATCTATTTAAATAACATCTTTTATTTCATAATTATCTTTAACTCACTTTTTAAAACAAAATACTACCATTAAATAACTTATAAATACATAATATCTTATTGTATAAAAAGGAAAACTACTATTAAATAAAATCAAATATAGTAATTTATATTTATGTTACATAGAGTAATAGTGATATTAACTTATGTACTAAAACATCAAATAATTATTAAAACATCTAGCAAAGATAATAGTAAAAATAATTAAAGCTTTACCCAAGAAAATCTCACATAATATTTTTCTTGTATCTAATATTAACTTTGGTGATAAAATATGAGAGAGTTTAGTTATATATATAGATGTGAGTATTTGTAACTCTTTTTGGTTTATGATTTTAAACAGAAATTTACTATTAAATAGGAACCTTATTATTGATAAGAAAATATTTGAAATAGTTATTAAGGATGCTAAAAAAAGAAAAACGACTCTCAAATAATTTTATACAACTATTTTTTTGTTTAGGATGCTAGAAAAATAAAATTACTATTAAATAATTAAATAGCTTTTAAACATATGTCACAATCTTAAACTTTTATTGCCTTATGTCACGGTCATATTAATTAGCAACTTGAAAAATCAAGCTTTATATAATAAAATCAACGATAGAAAATGAGAATACCGAATGTCTTTTTTCATATTTTTCCTTACAAATAAACCTTTTTTATGTTTGAATATTTTGTGTGAAATTGGCAATTCAACATGCGGACCATTTTTATTTACCAATTATACATAATTTTCATTTTGTTATGAAAGTAATAAAACAAAAAGCAGATGCGAAACCAAGTTGTGCACAAATTTTATAAACCACGTATAAGAAGAAAAGCTTCATGTTAAGTATGGTTTAGTGTTAAAATTATTTAATATTGAATTCAAAAAATTCAAAAATCTAGTTTTATATAATTTAAGTTTTACCAGTTTATATATATGTTTTAAATACAGAAAAAATAAAATTGAGATATTAAATTAGCAAATAATAATAACTATAAATACACTTAAATCATTCCCGAGTATCTAATTCATTTTTTCGTACCGCTTAATAAGCTCTTACCATTCAAAGTATGTATGTGATTATTGACAATTATTTTTATATGTGTGATCTGATGATTTCTATATCTTTTATATATTAATTGAAAAACATTATATATGGGAGTTATGATATGTGTATCACTAAAATAATATTTATAGCCTCTACAAGAATATCTTTAAATAACTATAACTAGGTAGATGCCCAGAACCTTGCAGGTATAAATACATTTTAGAAATTTAAATATTATATTATATATTGTGTCTAAATTTATAAAATTATATATATATATTTAACATTTAGATTTGTCTAAACCTTTAAATTCAATATTACATTACTTTTTCTGGTGGTAGATATTTGTAAATGAAAGATGTATAAATATTTTTGATTAGTTTGGTAATTTTTAAATTTATATTATTATAGAGTTTGTTGGGAAACAAATGCATATCAGTTTTAAATTATATATTGCATATAACAAAGAAAAATATTGCATATAACATTGTTCGGGTTGTTTGGTGACTGATATATTTTAGTTCTTAGATTACTTTCTCTTTTTTTTTTATCTGAACTAAATAAACTGAAAATAAAAACATCAAATAATTAAATTATAATTTTGAGAGATGAACGACAAGTCAATAAAAATCATGAAATTTTGTTTTATTTTAATATATAGTCGGATTTATAAACTTAGTTGACGTGATATAACTACATATTTAATCAGTAGTACAATAAATATATTTAAGTTCAACATAACTTAGAAACTTTTTAATTTTTAGATCCAGTCGTTATAAAACGCTTACCTGCAAAAATATTTTTTTTAAAGATTGTCATTAAAAATATATATGTCTCCCATCTAAAACCTTATCAAATCTTAAAACAATTATTTTAAGGTAATAATAATTCTCAAACTTCTTTCAGATCTAATAATACTATTAATTCATTTTTACCTTGATTTTGAATTGATTACTTTGATTTTAAATCGATTTTTCACATTTACCTTTTTACTACCAAACTTTTATTTATATTATTGGATGTGTTTAATAATAAATTTAAAATTATAAATTTGATTCTTTATATTATTTGGTTTGATAATAAACCAATAAAATTATAATGATTTTTCTAAAACAAGTAACTGGTTATCTTGATCTCTTATCAATTTTTAATTAGTTAATATAAATCATTATGTATAATATTATTGGGTTGTTTGACAACTAACATTAATTAGTTTTAGAATATTCTTTTAGACCTAATTAAAATAAATAAAAATTAAAAATCATCAACCAATCAAATTATAATATTTTTCTCAAACTCTCTATATAAATGATACCTAAGCAAAAATCACTTAAGTGTCTTCTCAATTAATATATATATATAATAATTACAATACTTTCATGCATTATTTTATTTATTATTTTGTCCATCTAAACATATATTATATTCATGAAAGCAATGGGCCTTAGTGGTCAAGTTTAAAAGGGTTAAACACTAATTCTTAAAGGATACAATTTCTTACAGATTATAAGATATAAGCTTGTCAGAGATTTTAGAGTGATGCAAAAAGAGTTGTTCGTTATAACCATGTGTTGGAGGTGTGAAGAGAGCTTGTTCATCGATAATATTTTACATGCATAACCCGTACATCAATTTGAGTATTACGATGACAACTTCGCCAATATAACATTATTCATGAAGTTATTATCAATATCATATATGTTGCATGTAATTTATCATTATTTATAACAGAAATTATATAATGATGTACTGTGTTAAAAATCATATATTATATTTTCATTAAACTATCCATAAAATATCTACAAAAAGAAAACTATTTTTCTTGTTTTAGCGAAAGATATTTTATCTTTTCTTCCCCACTTATCAGACTTATATCTTTTAGAGGGGGAGGGATTTATGGTCTGTTTCTTTTATGTAAATTAGTCTCTTTCGATGGATGTGATCGAACTTTTGGTTCCACTTGTCAGATTATAAAGTTCGCAAGGCAATTATTTAAGTGAATTCAATCTAATCCAAATTATTCTTCATAGTTCTTTGTTTTCTCCGGATTTAGATTGAATAATAAAAGTTTCGGTTCTTCAAATAGGAGTTTATATTGCCCTATTTTCTCCTTAAGATTATTTCCTATCCCGTTTGAATCTGAGGATTCCTTCTATAGTTTGTTATTCTTGATTCTCCGTTCAGATTGGAGTCAATCTTTGCTTCCTTAGTGGTTTCACGTAAAGTATCTTTGCATGCAGGTTCAGCAGAGATGGAACTTTCTTTGTGAAAGTGTTCCAACAAAGGATCTGCTCTTAATCTTCATAAGACTTCTCTGTACTGCAAGTGGAATCATGTTACAGAAGGCTCTACTTCTCTGCTGCGGCGAAGAGTGAAAGAGGACGGAGGAGTAACCGCATAAGACTGTGGTGGTGCGGTCTGGCGGTGGTCGGAGATTCGACTTTTGCATGAAGGGCGCATGGAGACACGCGGCCATCTACTCTGTTGGGCTTATTTTAGATTTTGTCTTCTTGGACTTTGTCTGTAAAATTGATCACTCTTATAATGCTTACTGGGCTAGTTTAAGGATTTAATAAAAATCCAAAAAATATACATATATATATATATATGCAAATTAATAATTTTGCATAATAAATATTTGATAACAATTTGTATACTTCTCTTATAACAAAGAATTACAAATAGAGCTGATTAATAATTTTAACTATTTGCAAATTAATAATTTTAACTAATTATGCAAATTAGTATAGACACTAATATAAACACTATATTTTTATTTATTCATTTTGAAGCTGAGTACGCTGACATGTCGCGTTAATAGAGCTCTTCACAAAAACTCGATATATTAATGATAAAATGTTTTCTAATTTGCTTCTACTAACAATAGACGTTCTTTGTCTAATGTCAATAAGAGAAGTTGATATTTGAAAAACACAAAAGGGATTTTTGAATTGTATCTCTTAGAAACCAAACTATTATATATATAACTCAGTTCCAACACTAGAGATATACAATTTAGAAGATATAAATATCAAACCTTTGATGGGAAGTTGAAAATTGGACGACTTCCCTGCTGAAAACTCGCCAAATGTTTAATACACAGAGAAAGAGAGATAGCTACCAGAAAACACTTGTTATCTGGCGGCCATGGCCTCTATGGAAGCTCAAAGTAAAGCCACTTTGTACATGTGTAGTATGTGTATCATCAGTGATGTCCCATTCAAACGTTGTTCAGATTTCGTGCTTAAGACAACTCATGATACAACATATTTGTATTTTGTTTTCGTTCTGGCAGGAGTAAATATTTCACGTTAGAGTCAAGGTTTTGTACGTGTCCGTATGAGAGAGATACAAGCGATAGATTGAAAGACTCAGGGATCAAATAAGTGAAGTTGGTTTGTAGATTCTTACTTCACATCCTCTCTGGATTCAATGATGTATGAGACGTTTACGACAGCTTCTTTTCTTCTCATCAAAAGATATCGGTTCTCCACTGTATGATGTTACAGCATTTTACAGTAAATGAATTAGAAAATAACCACTACTGAGAACCATGCCGCTTTTATATTATTTGTGGGACTTGCATTCTCTGTTTCTTACGAGCAACCTCATATGGAGTCAAAAGCTTCACTAAAACGGGTGAAGTTTCATATAATATATTGTAACAGCTACGGCCTAGAAAGAACACATTGTATGTGTCGTTGCTTAGGATTCTTAACGCACGACTTAGTTGATGTTATACATAGGGGACGTCATTGTGTTATTGTTTATTCATGCACGTATTTTAGATTATTCGCGGGACTTGCATGCTCTGTTTCTTACGAGCAACATCAGATGGAGTCAACAGCTTCACTAAAACGGGTGAAAGCTCAATTATATATTGTAACAGCTATGGCCTAGGAAGAAGTCATTGTTTATTTATGCACATTTTTAAGTTGATTAGGCCGAGATCATGTGGATTTTTTACAAAATTTCCGATGTGGGTTTTGATAACATTTTCGAAGGTGAGTGATTGTCATGGTAGATTTATGCTATTAATTGACAAATAATTCACATTATTTGGTTATGTCAATATTTTTAATGTTGAGTGATTGGCAAGTTAAATATATGCCAATTAATGTCATATTTTGAGATATTATTCAATTCGATGACAATATATTGAACCTATATAAGACACCTAACTCCCATTCATTTTATTCATTCTAAATCTTATAAATTAAACTCATTTTCTTATAATGGTTGACATAACTTCTTTTGCTTATTTTGAACCATTCAAGTCAATGTAGAAGATTAGGGTGAAGATCATATGTTTGTGGAAGCAGTATTCTGCTGCTAATGGTCTAACAGTTGAGATGGTTCTAATCCACTCTAACGTAGGCATCCTATACTCTACATGTTACTAATTTATATTAGGGATTCATATGCTTTGGTTTTCATATTTTAAGTTTTGACAAAAAAAATTATTTTATTTTGTAGGGTGTTAAGATTAACGCATCTGTCAAAAAAGATATGGTGAATCAGTTTGATTCATTTTTTCACAAGGCAGTTCCAAGATTCTCATCAACCTTTCACTCAACCCCTCATGCAGTTCATACCGAACAATAACAAATCCATACAAAATTGTATTTCTCTCGACAACACAGTGAGGAGTTGTGATGCTTTGCCCGATGACCTAACTGGTTTTGAACCAGTCAACTACATGGACATTCTTGATGGTACACTCGATACAAACTATTTGATTGTTGGTAAGTTCTATAAGTATGCTACTTTAATATAATTTTTGTGTATATTTCAGTTATATGTCTCATATATTATGTTGATACTGAAATTCCAGAAATTCATTATTCAATATAGCTAGTAAAATTAACACAAAATAACTAATAAATATGTAAAATAAGGTGTACACATAATGTCTATTACACGCAAGGCGCAGATCTTAACCTATTATTTGTGTATAAAACACACAAAAATTCCAACATCGACTTTCATGAAAACTCATTGTAATATGATTTATTTTGTTATTGTCTATTTTTGATGATAACTCTGACAAACTACCGAAAATCTTATATGTTGGTATAATCCGAGAACTTTCACGACAAGTTTCTTCGAAATCTTATACTCTTTCCTTTTTTAATATAAATAGTTTTAGAAAAAAAATTTCCAAAATTATATGATGTTTTAAATTTTCTATATAAAATTTAGAGAAATACCTTAGAATAGCCTTAAAAAGTTTTTGTCACAGAAATAGCTCACAAAGAAGAAAATGACCAAAATATTTCATTAAAGAGGCAAATATACACTTATATCCATATGGTTAATTAATTTAGACTTATGGTTTAGTGTTAAGGGATGGGGTTTTAGGGTTAGGTTTTCAAATTAAAAAAAAAAAATATATATATATATATATATATATATATATATATAAATTAAAAAAAAACTATTTTAGTCATTTTTTCTTGAGGGTTATTTTTATGGCAAAAACTTAAAATAATGTTATTTAAGAGAACTGCCCTAAAATTTATTAACAGTTAATGTTATATGATTAATAATAATAAATATTTTATTTTATTATTGGTTAAAAATTGTGGTTAGGTAAATAATTAATGATGTTTTTGTTTATAAAATATAAAAAAATAATTATTTTCTTAATATGCATGCGTACAATCTTAAAATGATTTATATTAAATAAAACGGAGGGAGTATGTCAGTATAATCCGACAATATTCCGAGAACTTCAACAACATATTGCCGAGAAACATTTTTGTCGTAAAAATCCCACAACTTTCTGATGAATTTAACAAGTCTTTGTTAACCGTCGCAGATTTTCTAAGAACTCAATTTCTCAGGAAACTTTTATTGGAGTTCTTGACGTTTTGTTGTAGCTAGTGCATGCCATTTCTTTCTTGCCATATAGTGTGGATCAGAGATTGAAACACATATCGAAACAAGAAGGTTGTAGTCTTATCCCGAATGGTGACCTGCAACAGAGCTAAAACCTTGTCCCAACGGTTTATGTACTGAGTACCAAGCAAATTCTTTGTTAGATTACTCCAAATCTGTTCGGAAAAGCTGCATCTTGAAGAAAAGATGGTCTCTCGTGAGGCAATATCAAAATGTATGGTTACAATAACAAATATTATAGCTAAGTCCCGCACTTTTGCAAAGAATTTGACTCCTTGACATCTTTTAAAGAATGCAATACAATAACACCACAGCCAGTTTTTAACATGTGCAAATGTAACGATCGAATAAATCTGAATTTTAAAATAAAAAAATGTAAAATTGTTTTTAGCAATTATATAAATTAAGGTCTAAAACTTTCAGTTTTTGTATATATTTAAATTTAGGTTTATAATCTCAAAAAGCATTAAATATATAGAGAGAGTTATTAACTTTTAAATTTTTATTTGGGCAATTCTCTTAAATAGCCTTTTTTAAGTTTTTGTCACAAAATAGCACTCAAAAAATAAAATGACCAAAATAGACTTTTTTTTTTTTGAAATTTTGATTTTTTTTAATTTTTTTTTTGAAATTTGAAACCCTAACCCCAAACCCACCCCTTAACTCTAAACCCTAAAATCCAAATTAGTTAACCCTAGGGGTATAAATGCATATAAATGAATTTTTTAGCTTCTAAAAAAACATTTTGGTCATTTTCTTCTTTAAAAACTATTTTTGTGACAAACAAACTAAAATGGGCTATCTAAGGGAATTTCTCTTTTTATTTTTATTTCGTTATATATATTGCTATTTTTTTTTTGAACATGACTAAAAAAATTTTGAGAAGACATTGTCCAATTAATTTTTGAGCTTTAACAAGAAAGAAAAAAAGGCTAGAAAACATGACAACCCCAACACACCCCCCCACACACACACACAAAAAGGGCATGTGGCGTGACGTAATGAAACACAGATCTCTATTTATTCACGTTATTGTTCATGTAGACTACAACTCCATAAAAATGCATTTCTTCCCACCACTGCCACCAAACCATAACCATCCGATCTCAAAGTATGAGTGAAGAACTCCTTCAAAACGAATTTCACTCTCAGTCATCCAAATTGAACATTTTTTTCAAAATGTTCTCTTTTCTCATCTCATTGTCGGACATTATTAAGCTTGTTATTGCTTCCGCGACCTCTTTAGTCTTCTTAGCCTTTTCCGGTCTAACATTCGCTGGTTCAGCCGTGGCATTAGTTGTATCCACACCGCTTTTCATCATATTCAGCCCGATTCTCGTACCCGCGACTATATCGACTACTCTCCTAGCCTCCGGGCTTGCGGCCGGAGCCAGCCTCGGACTTGCCGCCATTGTACTCATCATGAGGCTCATTAAGTAATATTAAAGAAACTCTTTTGAAATCACTCAAGTTTTTTTGTTCATATTTTATTCACATACGTGCACATGCAAGTGCATAGTAGCATTTGGCCGAGGTTTTGGATGTCAGATTTAATAAATACTCCATTTGTTTTATATTAAATATCATTTTAATATTTTTTTGTTATATAAAAGAATATCGTTTTACAATTCCATTACAATTTATATTTACTTTCATCTTAATATTAATTACAAAAAGTATAGATCTTATAAATAAATTTATTTATGTAAAATATTATTGGTTAAATAGATGACATTAATAAAATAATAAATGCATTTCAATCAGTTTCTTAATTATTTAAAGGATCCTAGCTTGTGATTTGTCAATTTTGAGTTCGATAAGCTCGCCAAATGTCTCTTACTAAAACGTTTCGACAATTTTAGTTGACTTGTTTTCATTTTGCCTTTTTTTTTAAAAACACACTTACTCTCATTTGTCAATGATTCTTTTTACATGCTATCTCTTTTTGTACCTAGTTACACCTTATTGTTGCTATTACCTCTATCTGTAGTTTATCTGATTAGTTGTGTTTTTCTTGAAAACCTGTGTGTGTATGGTAGGCCTGCGGGAGGAACTTCGTTGCTTTTTTCAGCCCCAATACCGTTGAATTTGGTAAAATATTCAGGTCAATTTGAGGGATCGGTGTTAGGAAAAACATATACTGGAACATTCGATAATAAATCGGGAGGTGGAATTAAATGGACTGTGACTTGGGGTGGTCGAACTTTTTCTGGAACAATCCCATTACCAGCGGCTGCTGCACCTGCGGCTGGAGCTGCACCGGCGGCTGGAGCTCCACCGGCGGCAGCTGGAGCTCCACCGGCGGCAGCTGGAGCTCCACCGGCAGCTGGAGCTGCACCTGCGGCTGGAGCTGCACCACACGCGGGGTAAGGAACATTGTTCGAGCAATTCCAGCATGCATGTAGCATACGTAAATTAATTGCGTGCAAAACTGATGATTAATTATGACTCAAAAACAAAAGAAAACAAGCCTACGTAATGTTGAATTAAAGTAAGACTGATATAAAGTTTATTGGAAAAAGCAATGCGGTAACACTTAATTGCATTTTGTATTAAAGATTTAACGATTTGTTGTATATTTTGCGTGAGGCTGTTGAGAAGAAGATTAAAAACGAACTTGTCATAGATATTTTTGGGTCGATTTTTTTTTATTAATTAACAAATTGTTTGGATTTGTTGGTTGATAGTTTCTGAGATGACAAACTATTTAAGGATCATGCGTTTTCTCCGGTTTCTTAACCGGGGTTCTTAGCTTCGGAAAAAGAAACAGTTCTAAAATAAACTAAGGATCGTCTCTTAAATAAGAGATATAAGATTCGTTTTTAGCCGAAAAGTGTAAAACAAAAAACAAAAACAATGTCAAATCATGAGTTAAGAACTCCGGTTAAGAGATCGGAGATAATGATGCCTTTAGTTTTGTGTGAAAAGTTTCCAAATGGTACTATTTCATGGAGAAATTTTCTTTTTAATTAAAGGTGGCCATACTCTAATTGCTGCTGAAATATCACTCTTACACCATTGACCAACGTGTTAGAACTCAATCAGTACTTGATTCTAAGAGTGTCAATGAACCTATCCCCTTGAGAGATGTCATTCTTGACAAGAAAACCAAGAAAATCATTAAAGCTGCTCTCTCTATACCGAACCGGGTTTTCATCGTTAACCAATTGGCACGGTACGCTCATCTTATCGTCCATACCCAAGCTATGCAAGCTCGCGAGGGAGATTCTCGTCTTCTCTTCGTTCAGAGTAACTTTATGAATGACGCTCTTGTATAATCCATTGCTTAGCACCTCAACATGGTCACCAATATGGACCTATAACAAAAATGGATATAGATAAATTAGGGATGCCCGGTCTCTTAACCAGACTTCTTAATTCATGATTTGACATTTTTTTTATATATTTTTCGGCTAAAAGACGATTTTTATATTTCTTATTTAAAAAGACGGTTCATAGTTTTTCTTAGTTAAAAATTAAAAAACGCTAAAAACTGTTTCTTGTCCCAAACTAAGAAACATGGTTAAGAGACCAGAAATAATGATAGTCTTATATTAACCAAAACAATAAAATAAATTAATTAATTTAGGTTTAAACCGAAATTAGTGAAAAACATATACCGGGATGTCCGTTGATATATAATTAATGTGATTTCTTCCGGTTTATATCTAAACCCGAACAGTTGGAACGTACCTTGAGTACACCTTTGACTTCTGGGACATGAACCCAGCGGCCAGAGCCATCGTGAGCCGTCAGATCAAAGATCTCGAGACCGGTCAAGTTTTGTAGAAGGATGGTGATGCAACTGTAGTCTGAATGCGGCGGCAGCCCTAGCGCCGTCTTAGGGTCCGGACACGGTGGATAACAGTTAACGGTCATGACTTGCATACCGTTTTCATCCATCTTAGACGACAGGTAGTCTCTTCCTAGTCCTAGGCTCTCCGTTATTGCTCCCATTATCTCCAGAGATAGAATTCTCACTTCCTCGCAAAACTTTCCCATTTTTTTCCTAAAATACGCAAACGTGTATATTCACATAAACAAACACATATGCTAAACGTAACACGATGATCACTAACCAATATGTATATATATACGAACGATGTGACAGATGGTGGATAAAATATTCTCTACATCATTACAATAGAAATTAGTCCCTCCGTTTCTAAAAGATCCACGTTCTAGAAAAAATCTTTATTTAAAAAAAAATACATTTTTATGTTTTCAATATATTAATTAATGACAAATTGTACATTTCAAAAAATATAATTATATTTATTAAAAATTTATTGGTTAAAAATTATGGGAAATAGTTCATTAAAAAAATAATGCATTGATAATTATAATTTTATGTTTTTTTTTAATAAATGTAAAAAACTTAAAACATACCTCTTTTAGAAACGGAGGGAGTAACAAATTTTATATAATTTTTTGTTTCACTTCTTAATCAAAATTAATTGAATGTTTGTCTTAATAAAATAAAAAAAAACAAAATTATACTGATCAAAGCTTAATTATTATATTCAGTACTTTTAAACACATGTTCAGTAATTGTTATTTTTAGACACAACGACAGGAATATAAATTATATTTAATTTAACTTAGAAAAATAGAAATGACTAAAATAACAAAAAAAAAAAGATTGATGGTTCTTTAACCTTGATAAAGTTTAGAGCAATCCAGTTGATAAAGTCCATAATGTCAACAAGAAAAGGAACAAAAGGCGCCGCTACATGTAAGCAGAACTCTACATTGTTGTAATTTTATAGATGCAATGTATAAAATGACCTAATCAGTGACATACTGAAAAATATGGACTATATAAATAAACATGATCATGAATACGTACGCAATTATATAATAATACATACCTGTATTCAGGTGGGTTTTGAGGCCAGAGGTGAATCCAACGATGGAGAGGATGTGCATAATGCTTTAGAAATATCCTCCAGAATTGGGTCTTGTCCAAACCGTCCTTTAGACTCGTACTGTACCGAACCGGTGCATACACATCGT
Source organism: Sinapis alba (assembly GCA_012274485.2). Taxonomy (NCBI): domain Eukaryota; kingdom Viridiplantae; phylum Streptophyta; class Magnoliopsida; order Brassicales; family Brassicaceae; genus Sinapis; species Sinapis alba. The sequence continues at coordinate 81,333 of MU105804.1, read as the reverse complement.
TCGACATAAATTTATTTTTCTCCTTCGCTGGCAGCTCGAAGAAGCCTTTCGCAACCGCCAATGCCTCGTCCAGTATGCTCTGGTCAATTCCGTGGTTCACTATCTATATATATATATATATATATTTAGCAAGCCAAAGAAAAACATGATAGTTAAAACTAAAATGAAGAGATCTAGCTGATATTTTGACCGACTAAGAGCATGGTTATCTCTAAAACTCCAAAATGAAGTTTTTATTTTTTTTTTGTTATCTGATTTTTTTTCTTTTTTTAAAAAAAACTTATCGTGGGCCGACATGTATTAGTGGCTCGCGAACACTACAAAAAATGATTTTTATTTAAGATTTTTTGGAACCGTCTCTTGCACTATTCACGGACTCCACATGTCAGTGGAACCGCAAACAGTGTAAAAGACCCTCATAAGAGCTTGGGATAAAGATAGCCTAAGCTCATATATATATATATATATATATATATATATATATATATATATATATATATATATATATATATATATATATATATATATATATATATATATATATATATAAGTTGGCTTTAAATAGAAAATATATAATCACAAAAGCTATGCTGGCTAGCCAAAAGCCAATGGGCTGGAATATAAACTACAAGAAAATATATTATTTTGACAACAAAAGATTTCCGAAAAAAAATTAAACTCAAATTTTATGAATATTATATATAAGGTTATCATTATCCTCAATCTCTTAATCGGGGTTTTAGCTTCGGATAAGAGACAGTTCTTAACTAAAAAAACTAAAAACTGTATCTTAAATAAGAGATATAAGAGCATCTTTATCTAAGGTTTTTAAGAGGGACTCTTGTATTGTTTGTGGGCCCCACTGAAATATGGAGCTTACAAACAGCGCAAGAAACAGTTACAAAAACTCTAAAATAAGAATTGTTTCTTGCACTGTTTGCAGACCCCATTGACACGTGGCGGCCCACGATTGTTTTTTTTTTCTCTAATTAGACAAAAATAATTAAGAACCTCAAATGGAATTCTAGGGAAAATGATACTCTAAGGGCATGTTTAATGGGAGTCTCTTATGGAGGGTCTCTTAGCAGAATTTAAGAGACGGTCTCTTAACTTTTAACTAAAAAAGTTAAGAGACGTCTCTTAAATCTCTTATTTAAGAGACGTCTCTTAAATCTCTTATTTAAGAGACGTCTCTTAACTTTTTTAGTTAAAAACTAAAAGACCGTCTCTTAAATTCCGCTAAGAGACCCTTCCTAAGAGACCCCATTAAACATGCTTAGCCGTTTCTTAGCCGAAAAATATTTAAAAAAAAAAAATCAAATCATAAATTAAGAATACCGGTTAAGAGACCGGGGATAATGATGTCATAAGATACTTACTTGAAAAAACCCGAAAGATTGACATGCCAAACTTATCTCTTGAATAACCCCTCGACGCTCATCATCGCTGCCTTTCAAGCGAGAAATATCGATCATTGGCACGCTTTCGGAGACTGAACTGAGCGCATCACGTGGCTCGTAGGAAGATGGGACAACGTAACAATCGGGCACATACGGCAAACTCCTTTCTTGTGCAGAATTGCCCATTCTGAATGTACTTGGACTCGCACCTTTCTCATTCTCCATTCTTGAAAGTTTGAGAAATCTTTTAATAATATGATATGGAGAACTGAAAAACGAAAGTCTAGTAATTCCTCTATATATATGGTTTTAAACCGTCTAACAATGAGTAATCAATGACATTCGGAGTTGCAATGAAAACTTGACGGTCGAATTCTAAACTACTCCTTATGTTTTATAATAAATGTCATTTTAAAGTTGTGCACACGGATTAAAAAAATATTTAATTTTGCATAGTTTTCATATAAAAACATCATTACCCATATACTTAACCATATTTCAACCAATAGAAAATAAAATTGGAAAATAAAATTAATAAATTATGCATTGAAAATAGAAAACGACACTCTTTATGAAACAAAAATAAAACTTCAAAACGACACTCTTTACGAAACGGAAGGAGTATTATTGTTCGCTTTTGGATGATCTCGATCATGTGTAACTGTCAAATGTTTGCGTACCATAATGAATATACATAGGCTGTAAGAACTATATAAGAGTGATCAAATACATATCTGACGGGGGGACATTAATGAGATTTTGGGATATAGTAAAAACATTAAAAACATATATATGATTTATTTAATTGATATTTTAGTCCCATTCGTAGTATCATATACAAAAGAACAAAGATAAACTTTCCGCAAAAAAGCATCCTCTTGTCCGGATTTTAAGCTTTAATAAAATACGTTGAACACTAACGTGGATATATAGATAAATCCAGTGTCGATATATGGATTTGTTTTGAAGAAAATGAATTAGTTATAGTAAAATGTATTGCGTCGGTTTCTTCATGCAAGAGGAAACCATTTCCTTATTCCAATAGTTAACTTTATGAATCTAGAAAAATTTAAGACATAAACAATAACTTGTCTGATGTCACAGATATCAAAAGGACCATGATATCATATACATGAAATTTCGTGAATCGTTAAAAGTAGTTTACAAAAAAATGCTAACTAATTTTATATAAGGAGAATTAATATAACTAAAACTATATAAATAATAAATAATACTACAAGGATCCTTTTTGAAATACATATAGCTAGTATGGAAAAAAATGAAAAACTGTTTAAAATACCACAAATTGACTATCATTTTTTAAAAATACACTCAACCAAAAATATTTTAACATTAAATTTGCAATTTAATGATTATTGTTTAAGATTTAGTATTTAGGAGGTGAGGTTGGGTTGGGTTTATAAACTTTTATAAATTATTCTTAAACATTTATAAATGATTTAAGAAGATTAATTTAGTATTTTCATTACAAATTTAAGATAGTCATAAAAATGATTATCACTTAAAAAAAAAAATTAAAAGTGATATCAAATTTGTGGTAAAATTAAATTTTGAATTCTACTTTACCTCCAATTTGATACGACTTTTCAAATTTATTTTAAATGATAAGCATTTTCGTAAATATTACGAAGAAAACAAAATTAACTCTCCTAAATTATTTATAAATATTTAAAAATTATTGGAAGAATTTTATAAACTCAAGCCCGTCCGTAATTATTAAATCATAAATAATAATCACTAAACTCAAATATTAATGTATTTTGACTGAGTATATTATGAAAAATGGTACCAAATTTAGTGTATTTCAATCAATTTCTCTAAAGTTACAGTTTAAATCAAACTTGCAAATACAAAAGTTGTGTATAAGTTAAAAACATAAACTATATTTTCAGGATAAAACAACTGTCTTCTTAATATCGTCTGTATTTTCACTTTTTATATTAAAAATATGCACTTTCCAAAAGAGGAGTTATAAGGGCAATCAGTAGCAATCATGGGTAGAAGCCATGGAAGCACCGGCCTCTTAAAAGTATCTATATTTTTCAGCCAATTTCTCTAATATGTACTAGTAGCTCAATTGTTTAATGTTGATGTTGGTGTTATAAACTATGGACAGTTTGAATCTGATGAGCAACACAATTACCTTGTTGATATTTATTATTTATTTGATTAACAGATCATATTTTTCTTATGCTTCCAACCCAACTTTTTAGAAAGTTTTCAGGGTCAGGCCTTAGGGAAATTCTCTGAAAAAAAACAATTCTCTAAAAGCATATTAGGTGGGTTTGGTGAAGAGAAATACTCCTAATCTAGGTTCTAAAACTCTGCCGAATTGCCATTTTTGCGGAAGGTCATCTGCCGCGATTTTGGCAAATCAGCACAATAAATCGTTAAAAATTTAAACAGCCGATTTAATATAACTAAACATTATTATTTTGATTAATTGCCGAAGGATAGCAAAAAAAACGTTAGTCAAGCTATGTATCATAGATTTAACCACTACACCACATTAACTTATCATAACTTATAATGCAAAATCTTTAATATACCTAGAGATTTCTATAATATAGAAAAGATGTTCATAATTAATCTTCAAATTTTCGTTAACTCACTAGGCTCAACGTAACCGTCCGACTCACGCATATAATATTTCGAACATGGCTCCCAATTAGTCGAGAAGTTTGACATCTCTTCTATGTCAATACCAAGCCCAATCGAGTGTTTTTGCAAGATTAGTAATCATGTCACAATAGTCTAATAATTGCATCTTGTTAGTTAAGATTAGGCATGAGCATCTCGGGTATCACTTCGGTTTAATTTGGTTATTTTGGGTATCAAGTAGGGGGTTAAAGGATCTATTTAGTTACTACTTGATATATTTTTGATTGGATTTGGTTCAGGTAGTTCGGGTACCGGTTTGATTCAAATAGTAAAATTAAGAACCATAAAATATCTGAAAATATCAGTTATCATCTAGTTATGGTTTGGTTATTTTAGATAATTCAGATAATTTGGATTAAATATCAGGTATTTTGGATAAAATATCAAATAATTATGATGATTCTAATAAATTTCTCAGATATTTTGGATTACTTTGGATATTTCAGATAAAATATATGGATACTTTCAGATAATTTTGAGTAATTCAAATACCTTATAGTTATTTAGTTTTCTTCAACTATTTTGGATACTTTTAATAAATTTTAAAATCATAAATATATATTTAGTTATGTTATATGTATATATAGTTAATATATAATATATATTTGGGTATCAATTTGGTTCTCGGTTCGATTCCAGTTTGGTTATTTTGGATATAGAAATATATGAACTATTCAAGTATTTGAGCGTTTCCATCTGATTCCAATTTTGGATATTTCGATTTGATTTCGGTTTGGGTCTTCCGTTTCAGTTTTTTACCCAGGCCTAGTTAAGACCATCAACTGATTTTGTTTTTTTTCCTATCTATTGTAGTATACTATGATTTATCACCGTTTGTTTTTAGCATGTGTGAGTAGATGATTCAAACAAACATTGAACATATTATTAACATAACTTGACATCTATGATTTTGTAAGAAATATTTGTCCATGTTACATATGCATTTCATACAAAGTTTAAGAAGTGTCTACAAATAATTTGAGACCATCTATCAAAAAATTTAACATCATATAAAAAGTCTTCATAGTTAAACTCAATTACTGAGTCTCAATATATAAACATCTTGTGAATTGTCGTAGACGAATATGTCCAGTTGAGCTATACCTTTACAATGCTTCTTTTTTTTTTAAAGGGCATTTACAATGCATTCTTAGAGCATGATTAACCGGGATCTCTTAGAGCACCATTATCCCACATCCCTAATTTTGGGATTCTTATTTTTTTTTTCTTTTTTTTTTTTTGATTTATAAAAAAAAAAAAAGAACTAATTGCGGGCCGCCACGTGTCAGTGGGGCCCGTAAATAGTATAAAAACAAGGAGAGAGAATCTCTTATTTTGCATACATAAGAGCCCCTTTTTGTGTTTTTATGGGTTCCACCCTCTAAAAGACTCATTTCTTAGAGGGATAATGATACTCTTAAGGTTGGGGTTCTTAATAGAAGTTAAGAAATTGTTTCTTAACTTTTAACTAAAAAGATTAAGAAACGGTTCTTAAATAAGGTATTTACGAACCGGTTCTTAACTTTTTTAGTTAAAAATTAAAAAAACAGTTTTTTAACTTCCGCTAAGAACATCACCTTAAAAACCTCCGGTTAATGATGGTCTTAGATCTAGGAATTACGGAGAAGAGGTCAAAGATGCTATTTCTTTTCACTATGCATTATTTTGGGGGATTTCAGTGTTGGTGATGTTCCGAGTATCATATACACCTGCACACATTTTACTACATGCGATGAAAACATTCTATGAAACTATTGCTGGTACTCAGCATGATGTACATGCATTAAGTCTAGTTATAGTTGCTTGAATCTATCTATAATTTCTAGTGCTTCTATTCTCATCGAAACATAGTGTCTACAAAGTGGCTAAACCGAACTTCCGAAGCTTCAACACTACAGAGTCCAGACGTTCTTTGTCTGCGGTAATCGGCTCCATTGCTTTGTTGGTATGAAGCTACACGTCAATGTCGAAGGCAATGGCCCATCTTCGAATTTTTCAGCTGTCTTCTAAGAAGAATAACCTATCGACCGGGGTTGCTAGCTAGGCTGCCCATGTTGGTGGTTGTGGTCGGTGAGATAGTATGGGGATTTTTGTATATTTGGTTTTTACTGTTCCATTGATATGGTCTTATATAGAATAATACTCCTTCCGTTTCACAAAGAGTGTCATTTAGACATTTTTCACACATATTAAGAAACTGATTGAAATGTATTTATGTTTTCATTAATGTCATCTATTTAACCAATAATATTTTAGATAAATAAATTTATTTATAAGATCAATGCATTTTGTAATTAATATTGAGCTGAAAATAAATATAAATTGCATTGAAATTATAAAACGACACTCTTTATGTAACAAGAAAAAAATACTAAAATGACACTTAATATGAATCAGAGAGAAGTAACAAATTAACAACTAAAAATGAGAGTTTTCATAAAAAGAAAAAAAAATCCAGTAATATATTTTATTCATCTTTTAAGTTATTCAATTGATTTGTTTTCTTATCCATTTTGGAACTTGAATGATCAGCAATAATCAAACCAAAAAAAAACACAGAGAAAACAGAGAAAAAAACAGAGGATATGGGGGAAAATTTCAATAGAATCAAGCTTCCCAACCACGCAACTGGGTGGCTCTAGCGACACGGTTAACACCAAGAGTGAAAGCTCCCATACGGAGGTTGCAGGAATGAGTATGGCACATTGACTTGATGTTATGAAAGGCTCGAGTCATGTACTTCTGCAGCTCCAGGTTCACTTTTTCCTCTTCCCACATGAACCCTTGAATGTTCTGCACCCACTCAAAGTAACTCACCGTCACTCCTCCTGCGTTTGCGTATATATCTGGTAGTATAATCACTCCTTTCTTCGACAGAATCTGCCAATAATCAAAACAGATATAGATTTTAAGAGATGGTTTATATAGTGTTGTTATCAATGCTGCATTACCTCATCAGCATCTGGATCAGTTGGATGGTTTGCAGCCTCTATTATGAACTTTGCCTTCACATCTCCAGCATTCTCCCTAACCAAAAGATGAAAAATAAATAAAGAATCAGAAAGATGAATCTCTATGATTGATGAGTGAAAGTTTCTGTTCCTACTTGTTCAAGACACCACCAAGAGCACAAGGAATGAGAACATCACACTCATGGATCAACAGTTCGTTTGAGTCCATAGCGTCTCCACCACTGAAATCAACTAGACTTCCCGTTGCCTCTTTATGACTCAGAAGAGCGTCAATGTCTAGACCTTCAGGGTTTCTGACAGCACCTGTAATGTCGCTTACCGCAACCACTTTCCCACCTTTCTCATGGATCAGCTTGGCTGCCCATGTTCCAACATTCCCAAAACCCTGTCACACACCAAGTATATCTCTCAACCTTTTTTTACTAGGAGGTTCGGGCACTCGAAACCAGAACATGTAAGACCATGTCCATTGGGGGTTCTCACGGAGGAGTTCTTAGCGGAAGTTAAGAATCGGTTCTTAACTTTAACAACGAAAAAGTTAAGAACCAGTTCTTAAATCTCTTTTAAGAACCGGTTCTTAAATCTCTTATTTAAGAACTGGTTCTTAACTTCCGCTTAGAATCCCCAATGGACATGCTCTAATATTAGTGAAGTAAGCTTTACCTGAACGACAAATGTCAACCCCTTAATCGATTTGCCGTATTCAGCAAGAAGAGCTTCAGTGGCATAGACTACACCACGTCCTGTGGCAGCTTCTCTACCAAGTGAACCACCAAGATCCTACACCAAAAGTGATCAATCAAACAGTCATATTACAAATAAAAAAGCTCAAAACTTTGCTAATCAAACACACAAGAATAGCCTTACAATGGGCTTGCCGGTGACAACAGCAGGGGAATGACCATGAAACTTGGAGTACTCATCAAGAATCCAAGCCATGGTCTGAGCGTTGGTACCCATGTCAGGAGCAGGGACATCGGTGTGAATACCGATGAGATCATGGATCTTCTGAGTGAAGACACGTGTAAGACGCTCGAGCTCGCTCAAGCTCAAGTCACGAGGGCTGCATCCGATCCCACCTTTAGCTCCACCGTACGGAATGTCAGCAACAGCTGTCTTCCAAGTCATGAGCTGAGCTAAAGCGTTGACTTCATCGGGATCAACCTTACAAAACCAAAAGCTAAAGACTTTCAGAAAAAAAAAAAAAACTAGGAATCTGAAGATCCATGGAGATGGATGATTGAAACAGAGCAAACCTCGGGGTGATATCTGATTCCTCCTTTCATGGGTCCACGAGCATTGTCGTGTTGAACCCTAAACCCAACGTAGGAAACAAGAGTTCCGTCGTCTTTGGGGATCGTGCACTCCACCTGAATATCAAAGTCAAGATTAGTCCACGAAACAGAGTCGAGAAGAAAAAAAAAACAGAGAGCTTGAGATCAAGTTGAAACCTTGATTTCTCTGAATGGGATCATAAGACTCTTCTCGATCTTGGAATCCAAACCGAGGATTCGAGATGCATGACGGAAGTTCCTGTTCGTTGCAGCTAAAGCATTCATGGCTCACTATCTAATCAAAGTGTGATTGGAAGGAAGAAAGATCGAAACTTTAAGAACACAAAACGAAATCGAAAGAAGGGTTTTGATTTGATAGTTGAAGGGTAATGCGAAAGTTGGTTTCTTTGTGGAGATGAGATGAGATGATGGGAGGAAGAAGACGAAGAATGGAGTATTTGTAGGAGAAGAAGACAGAGACAAGACAGCGTTTTTTGAATGGAAGATTATTTTCGACGGAGAGACGAAAGAGAAACTCTCCTTATCCCGAAAATGACTATTTTGTCCCTAGCTATCTAATTTGGCTTTCTCTTTCTTTTTTTTTCGAAGTCAAACATATCTCCAACTCATTAACATGTCACAGTCTATATCAAAAAAGATATATCTGCGTGTCACAGAAAAGTTTAAATACTAATGACTGAAAATGACTAAACAAATAAAAATTTAATAAAAGATCTATTTTTTTGTACGTGCCCAAAAAGGTTGGGCTATGACAGATTTTTCTTTTGAATAGTAGTAGTATTCTTTTTCTTTTAATCTTGTTCTGTCAACAACTAGGGACGGCATTATTGTTATTTCTAAAATGTTATCAATGTTAAAATGCGTTTTGATGACTTCTCTTTGTTGTTCAAAAAAAAAAATAAAGATGACTTCTCTTTTTACCAGAAGTAGTCTTATATGGCTTAGGAGACATTTAATGATATTGGATACTAGATATTTGATTGATGAAGCTCTGGATAGACATCTTGCATAAGGTCCACGTTGGACCAAAAAAAATGCTTATGGGTCAATGGACTCTCAGTCTTCATTTTTCATTTATCATAATATCAATAATGTATATACCATCATCAACATAATGAAATATATATATAAATATATACATGTGACTCGTGCCCATTATATTTATACATATAATAAAATATATATTTTATTTATTTTTATGACTATCAAGTAAAATGTGTATTCTTAAAGAAAACAATAAGAAATTCCTCTCGATTATATGATCAATCATATTAAACTGAATATGAAATAGTTATTATTATTTTTTATTTTATTTATGGTGATCCGGGATATCCGGCGGACCGTGATTCAGCCGATTAATTTTTGGGGCTCTAACCACGGTGCCAATCAAATCCGGTTATTCGCAAAGGGAATTAAATATCCCTGTCAAATGATCACCTGTTAAGATAATTTGAAAGTCAATAGATTCGAATCCACGTTTTTTAGAATCATTGTAAACTGTCATATATCACCCGACCATTAATGTATGGTTGAAATAGTTATTATTAAAAGGACATTTTAGGAACATCTCTCCAAGATTTATGAAATTTGTTTTATTACGACAATTGATGAGAAAATAAATTATCTAAATACGAATATACTTTAGAATATAACCAACTTAAAAATCATATTTGTAAATTTTAGTAAAAGGTATATATATTTTTTTCGAAAGGTATATATTTAGTACAACAAAACGTGAAACAAATAAAAATTGACCGTCAATTTGTATCGTGGGGAAGATGCGGAAAACAAGGAGTGGGTCGACCATTCAGGGCGCGATCGGCGATTCCCTGCGGACGTGACAATGTTGTACCAATGCTTCTAAACAATCTCAACCGTTGAAAAATCGGATGGTTTTAAAATCGTAGGAACCAGATTCGGAATCGAAGCACGTTACTATCCTCTTACCCTTTTGTTTAATTGGTTGGCGACTATTTGCTTACCTGGCTGTGACGTGGCTACTCGGCGGCTTTGTCGTCTCTATCCCCATTTTAGTTTTCCTTTTGACCTTGTGCTCTTTATTCAATTTTATCAACTTTAATTTTAATGCATGAATCTCGTTCTGATTAATCATACGACCTAGTAAATTATACGCCCTCTGTTTCATTAAGATGGAAGTTTTGAAATTTTTTTTGTTTTATAAAAATAAAAGTTTGTAGTTTCTAATACAACATTTTTACTTGTTTACTTATATTACTCATATTAACTATTAAAAGAAATTATTAAATAATTTTATTTGTTTTATAATTATAACAAGAGATAAAAATTATTTTTGGTATTGTAAAAATATTTTTAAACTGTGTAAAATATCTAAAACTTCCAACTTAATGGAACGGAGGAAGTATAAACTAAGGTTGTATTATTATGCGATTAATCCCAGAGTCTATCAAAACATAACACTTGCAACTAGAACTAAAAAAAGATGGAAGTTAATAAAAAAGAAGATGAAAGTTAGCAAGTATACGTAATTTATGACTATAGATGATATTGGTTTTACAGTTTTCGTAATAACAATGAAAACTCTTCTTATCGATGATAACATAAAATAACAACAATTGCAATTCTTATTGAAACATATCGTGGACCGATGGACCGACTCTATCTTTTTGTTGGTACGTCAAACATATCATGAACTCAATGGTGTGTGTCTGTGTGAACATAGTTTAACTTAGTATTGATAAATTATTATAATCACAAATTATGTTTACATTTTCAAAAGAGAAAACCACCAAAATAATTCTGAAATTTTAGGAAAAAGCCAAAAAAAACTTGGAATTTTTTTTTTTTAAGGTAAAAAATATTAACATTGTCCCTTTACGTTAATTTCTATTTTGTACTATTTTTCTTCTAATGCCTTTTAGTATTTTTGAGAATAAATTAAAATACATAGTTTTACAAACTAAAAAAATCAAAAAATAGTAACTAATGATGAAATACCAATATCAACTTAGTGATATTTTTTCTAGTTCTAAAAATTTTTAAATCATAATTTCATATTTTGTTCTACAAAAAGTAAAATAGTATTCTACAAAGAAAAAAATGCAATCTACATTTTTCACTGAATCTATTATGTTTAGAATATGTGATCTACGAAAATAATAACAATCTAAAAATATTTGGAATACACATTCCACGTTTTACCTCTCACTCTAAAATATATAGAAATCAGAATCTACACATTACTATAAATCTAATATTTGTAGAAATCAGAATCTACACATTACTATAACTTTAAACTTGCAGAAATTGATTTCAAACATGTTTACTATATTCTAGATATAGTAGAATACATATTCTACGGATAAGAAAAATCAGTTCTGAAAATAAGGAAAGAAAATATTTGGAAATATTCAGTTTCTATATATGAAAAATTATTTTTTCATAATTTTTTTAAAAAACATGCTAAAATATCCTTTAGTATTTTTAAAATATTTGAGACTTTATTTTTTTATTTTTTTTTATTTTTTTTACAAAATTACTTAGATTATATAATTAAATAATATATATATTATAGTTTCTTTACTCATTCCAATTTTTTTATATAATTTTATTTTATTTTTTAAAATTACTTAGATTATATAATTAAATAATATATATTATAATTATTTACTAGTTGTAATTTCGATTTTATAGTTATTATTTTTTTAAAAAAATATTTTGATTATATAATTAAATAATATATATATTATAATTATTTACTAATTGTAATTTTGATTTTATAAATGAATTTCAATATTTTTTTTTAAAAAAAAAATTGTTTAATTTCTTAGATTATATAATTAAATAATATATAAATTATAATTATTTACTAATTGTAATTTTGAATTTATAATTGAATTTTAAGAATATTACTGGCATTTTGAAAATAATTAGTCTAATAAAATAATTAGTAAGTGGAATTAGACTAAAGAGACAATGTTAGTATTTTTTTTCCTAAAAAATTTTTTTTCCCAAAAACCTTTATTCATATATGATCAATTTAAATCTCCAACTTTTGAATGTTGATCATTTTAATTTTGTTTTTATGTTGATTCAGCCCTTTTAACTTAGCATTAGTCAACTGTTAATAAACATTTAACATCTGTTAAACATATTAAACTAAATAATTTTAACTAAATAAAAAAACAGTGCAATAGAACTAAACTAATGTCGGTTTTATTTTATTTGAAACCAATAGTTAGTTTGTTAGTGTTTTGTGAGTCAGGCCATTGAATTAACAGGTAATGGTTCTTCAGTATATACAAAATAAACTAATAAATCAAGTCTCTCTATTTTAGACAATGCTGAGTGTTTTATCTATACAAAGAAACACTCTTGGTCTTGCCTTTCAGATTAAGGGCGACTGGATAAAACCAGGGGCTGCTGTAATTGACGCGACCCAAGCAGGAAATCAGGATACGGTTGGCTAGAGATGTGGATTTTTCTGAAGCTTCGAAAGTTGCAGGTTTCATAACTCCAGCTCATGGTCGTGTACGTCCAATGACAGTGGCAATGCTGCTTAGGAACACCTTAATTGAACTGGAGTGTATCCATTCTATAATTGTGTTCTCGGTTTGAACTTTGATGACATTCTATAAAAAATTTTACACATCATCAAAGTTCCACATGCAACATTCATATGAAAATCTTAAGCATATATGTTGAAACTCTCACCATTCAACAAATATGCCAGACCTTGGAATAGCTTGACTTGGTAACTTAAGTTTTGCTAAGTCTTCATGCCATTGACGTGGATGCTACAAGTCATCCTGAAACTCTCACCTAATGTAAATGTTCTAGATCTATCTGAATAATTTGAAGTATATTACATGCATGGTACCACGTCAATAGTATAAACACTCAAAATAACTCTTCATTCTTTATGCAGTCCAACAAAAGGAGTACTGTTAAGTACAATGAATCATGCAAGAAAAAAGAGAGAAGAAAGTAGTAACCAAACTTTCTATATACTTAACAAACGTTAAATGTTTATTAGGGCAATTCTCTTAAATAGCCCTTTTAAGTTTTTGTCACAAAAATAGCCCTAAAAAATAAAATGACCAAAATAGACTTTTTTTTTTTTGAAATTTTGATTTTTTTAATTTTTTTTTTGAAATTTGAAACCCTAACCCCAAACCCACCCCTTAACTCTAAACCCTAAAGTGCAAATTAGTTAACCCTATGGATATAAATGCATATAAATGATTTTTTTAGCTTCTAAAAAAAACATTTTGGTCATTTTCTTCCTTAAAAACTATTTTTGTGACAAACAAACTAAAAGGGGCTATCCAAGGGAATTTCTCTATTTATTAATCAAAGTTAACAGTTGACTTTGCTATGTTAAAATGGATGAGTCAACATAAAAAACAAGATTAAAATGGTTAATATTTAAAAGTTAGAAATTTAAATTGTTCACTAGATTCTGATCCGCCATTGAAAGGGCGGGTATATTTCTTTAAAAAAAATATTTTTCAGAAATTTAATTTTATATTTGTGTTTTTTGTAATCTTATAAGTTTTTTTCTTTCTACGCATATTTGTGTTAAATTTTTTAATTAATATCAATAAGAGGTTGTGATAATTTGATTGAATTTGTGATATTGGATAACTATACATGTGCTATAATCATTTCACACATTTATTTTATAATTTATTCGTAAACAGTTATTGAATAAATTTTTTAAAATAACAAAGTATAGCTACATTTTTTTTATATTCCCATAGTAATTAAATAAATAAATTGTATGTTTTTCATTAAGTTTTCATTATTTGATTTCATATATAATTATAATAATGTTATAGTTACACATAATAATTTGTCATGAAATTTAAAATGGGTTTTGTAAATTTTGACCCAATATAAATGAAAAGGGCCACGTGAGGTGTAAATGAACCAATTCTATTTACAAAATTCGAACTTGAGATTAGTAGGATAGAATTGGTTAATTGAAAAGTAGAAGTTAGTGATTATGGAACTACTTTGTTATTTTTGTTCATGTGTTATTTAAAGGATAAGTGATCAATATGCTCTTAAAATTAAAATAGGACTGCTTTGTTATTTATAGCTGTGTAAATTAAAGTCATATAAACAGTTATATAGTCAGTTATATTTTGGTTAGGTGCCGTATATTTTTTTAAATTGGACTGAACTAATATCAATTAGACATGTTTTTGTTTTAATAGTATTGATATACATATACAGTTTGAAGTTTTTTATTTTTTTATAAGTTCAAAGTTATTTTGGTGGTTTTTTCATATAAAAGGTATCATTTCAAGATACAGTATCTCTCAATTACGTTTATATAATAGATTTATAGGATTTTGTAGATAAATAACGAATAATAACACAAACTTACGATACGGGCAACGAAACTCATGAAAAATTGAATTTTTAATATCTGAAGGAATACACAACACAAAAGATGGGGAACATTTCGCCGAAAGGACGGTTACAAACCAATGTTTTTATCTTAAAAGAAATTTCTCAGTATTTAGGAGGAGGAAGTAGCCACTTGGAGCCCTTAATGTAACCAAGAGTGAGGAAAGGCCTAACTTCATTTTGGTCAACATCTTTTGTGTAAGGCACTCTCTTCTCTTGGTGTGATCCTGCTCCGAAACACTTGTACTCTCCATAGAACACCGTTCTGCATTAATTTAGACAACATTATAAATATCACATTAATTTGTGTAATTGACATATGACTTATGTATATGTATGATGAGATGTTATGAAATGTTACTTGTCGTATCCGCGGTTGAAGTTTTCCCTCCAGCCAGCTGGGTTGACCACGCCGGTCATCTCTGTGAAAGCATAAATGACTTTGGGGTGGCTCATCCAAGACCGGCCCAAATAAATTCCGGTTCCGGTTCCAGTGATTTTGCAGTGCACGAACGTGAATCCGTTTTGTTCGTTGTTACTTTGTCTGCTTTGTGCCGTAATCACTCTTAATCCGTCTCCAACAGCGTGCAATTTCGTGTTCTAATTGATTTTATATACCAATACATATTCGTTAGATAAGTTCTCTTATATAGTCTTTTTTAATTTGTTTTTCACAAAAATAATTATTAAATAAGAAATTGATCAAAATAAGTTTTAATAAGTTTAAGCTTACCAAGTATAAGGAAGCTCCTCTTCCGAAGATAAAATCATAGGTTCCTTCGATGTAACAGTCCTTGAAGAAATGGTTGCCTCTGTCATCCATTAAAGTATCTTGAAACCCGTGGAAACTACAGGTGTAGAAAGCTGCAAAATCACCGTTGATCCTCATAGCTAGAGCTTGTCCTTGTGAGCCTGGTTTCGGCATAGGAGCAGTATTCTATAGAAAAAAAACAAAATCAAAATATATACACATACGTACATTAGATTAGTATAGCAATTAATTCTTTAATGTAATGTAATAACATACGTAGATCGAGTATATATATATTAATTACGTACTTTAATGATGAGGTTAGATGCCATGAAATAGTCAGACCAGACAATAAGAGTTGCACTCTCGACGGTTCCGTACTTAGCGGCCGTCCCGTGGTTAGTTAAGACCGTTTGTGAACCAGGTTGACCAAGCAATGTAACGAATGGTCGACCTATGTCGATAGTGACCTTCTCAGTGTATATACCTGGAGACAACTTGATGATCATACGCTTCTTGTTTCCTATCGGAATGCTCTTAATCGCTTCGTTTATTGACTTAAAGTGCGCACCTCCTTTTGGATTAACCTACAATGAAATTTTCATTTTCCATTAGAAATAACACAAATATATATATATATATATATATATATATATACATTGTGAAGATTAAGCAGCTTAGAACATGATTAACTCCAGTTAAGACTCAGTCTCTTAACTGATATTTTTAATTCATTTGACATTTTTTTTCACTTTTTGGTCAAGAGACTGCTCTTAGGACATTATTATCCACGCTTTCTTAACCGGGGTTCTTAGCTTCGGATAAAAGACGGTTCTTAACTTTTCTTAGTTTTTAACTTAGAAAAGCTAAGAACCATCTCTTAATTAAGAGATATAAGAGTCGTCTCTTGACCGAAAAGTGAAAAAAAAATATCAAATCATGAGTTAAGTACCCCGGTTAAGAAACCGGGGATAATGATAACTTTAAGAGACAGTTTTTAACTTTTCTTAGTTAAAAACTAAAAAAAAAATATTTTAGCTGAATCTAAAAACTTCAGTTAAGAAATTGAGATTAATCATGGTCTTACGGTGATAATTTGTCGTGCAGCTTCAGCAGCGTCGAGGGCAGGGTCTAGAGTTCCCTTTCTTTGGGAATAGGGTTTAACGTTGGTCTTGAACCATTGGGGGATTTGGGATCTGACTTCTGGAATCGGCGCTGTATCGGTGGCTAGAACCACGGGCAAGGCAAATGCGACTAGAAATGCAACTATGGACGGCGAAACGTAACCCATCTTTTACTGTTATAATATTTTATACTTTTTAATTATTTTCTTTTATAAAAATAAAAGAAAATAATGAAAAAGAAAACAGAAGAAAAAAACACTTCACGTTTATTTACTATTGAAGAAACAAAGAAGCATCAAAGGGGTTTATATACTTGTCTTGCTCATCGATGTCTGACCGGACAGATCTACTTTTTACTATTCTTGTTTGTGGTTTATATTTCTTGGAGTATTTCTGAAAATCTGACTAAAATAGTAAATTTATCTATCACCATCTACTTTTCCGAAAAAGGAAAAGTTACAGGTAGCAAAGTCAATATATATGGACACTATTAAGCCAAGTCTATTATTATATTTTCTGTTTATAAATTTACCTAAATGACATTTTAATTTTAGTTTTTTTTTTAAAAAAACTTTGACTTCGCATGTGAAGTGATAAATATGTCACATGTATAATCAATAATTATCCTGTAAAAGCCATATTAACAATTTTCACCAAAGTTATGATGTCATATTTTCTGACCTATTATATTTCACCAAAAACGTAATCGTCCAAAACACTGTTGTAAAACTGCTCACCAGAACATAATTTCTTGTTTTCTGTCAAATAATATTTTAAAATGGTGTTAGACGGAAAATTGAATTTTCGTGTTCTAGATTGGAAAAATAAGCGAAATCACATTTTGCTGAAAAGATTGCACAATATCTTTAAACATCAGAAAATAATATTTTCAGAAATATTATATTTATAATTTCTAATAAACATTTATAATTATTCTATTTTGTAAATTACTTTATAACCGTTAATTAAAAAAATTTATTTTCCTAACTACATGATAAAACCTTATAAGCATAGTGTGTAAATTAATTAAAAAAATTAGCATCACAAATTTGGTATTTTTAAAATACCTCATATTATCAATGTAACTTGTCTATTGCTTATTGTTTTATTTTCTATTTTACGACTTTAGCATTTCACAAAAAAAATATAGTTTTTGACACGTATAAATGTATGTATACAGTATGCTTGTATTATATATAGACACGTCTTATGTGGTAAGAATATCCGAATTGTTTAGCAAATTTCTGTGAGTTCCGGTGTAGGATGTATGGTCTCTGTAAGACCGAAATTTCGCAATAATAATGGCGTACACATACAATTCTAAGAACGTTAAATAAGAATAAATTGATAAGAAATTTTTTTTATTTTGAAAATTTTAATATTTTATTTTAACTTTTTAAAAATTTAAAAATTTAAAATTCTAAATCCAAAACTCCACTCCTAACTCTAAATCCTAAGTATAAATCAGTTAACTCTATAAATATAAGTATATATTTATTTTTTCAATGAAATATTTTTTTATTTTCTTAATCTTATTTTTGTAATAATTTTTTTTAGAACTATTCTAAAGTATTTTTCTTTACAATATCATCTTATTTCCTGTATATATGTATATATATATCAAATAAAAAAAATTAAACTATCGAGACAAATAATAAAGTATACTAATCGAGACCGCTTTTATTGTAATGAAATCCAAAGTTACACAAGTCTCTCAACTAAGAAGAGAGGACTATTGAAAAGATAATACACCGATATACATACAGTTCTGAATAGCTTAATATTAAACCTTAAAGCAGGGAGGTGGGAGAAGCCACGAGGATCCTTGGATGTAGCCGAGGGTAAGGAAACGTTTAGCTTCATTGTGGTCAATGTCTTGTGTGAATGGAACTCTCTTGGCTTTGTGTGATCCTGGTCCTATGCACTTGTACTCTCCGTAGAACACGGTCCTGTCCCCCAAAAAGAAAAAAAACATTTAAGACCTTAACATATGCATCATCAACATAAGACCGTAATTATTGTGGGGTTCTTAGCGTAATATAAGAACCACGCAATAATCATACTCTAAGTACAGTGAGAATAAGACTTACTTGTCATGTGCTGCCACTTTGTTTGTTTGCCATCCGGTTGGGTTGACGACACCCGTCATCTCGGTGTAGGCGTAGACAACCTTAGGGTGACTCTTCCATGATCTACCTAAATAGATTCCACCACCACCACTTCCCGTTACCTTGCAGTGCACGAAAGTGTATCCGCTTTTCTCTTCTGCGCTCTTTCCCGCATGCGCTGAAATCACTTTAATACCATCTCCCACCGCGTGCAATTGTGTTTCCTTTTCAAATCAACATCATATATATCAAGAGGTTTCAGAAACTATGTAATAAGAATGTATAAGATGAGATAAGATCATACCAGTTCTGGAAACATCCGGATGAAACATTTATATTTGCGTCTAAAATTTTAAAAGTTATTATACATATATAGTCGGTCAATTTTTTTAAATAGCACTATTTTAAAAAAATTCAAAAAATAACCTTCAAAAAAATGATCAAAATAGTCTCTTTTTTATTTTAAAAAATTAATATTTTATTTTTATTTTTTAAAATTTAAAACCCTAACCCCAAAACTTCACCCCTTAACTTTAAACCCTAAGTCTAAAATAATTAACCCTAGAGATATAAATGTATATTTACCTCTTTAATGAAATATTTTGATTATTTTTTTTCTTTGTGTGTTTTTTGTGATAAAAACTTTTTTAAGATTATCCTAAGATATTTCTCTATATAGTCACATGGCCTTCGAATTTTTGAAATTTTTATTTATTAAAATTAACCTAAAATGTTTATTGCCTCTTATCATAAGGTTTCAGAATCTATGTATTAAGAATGTTTAAGATGGGACATAAGGTATACGTACCAAATACATAGAGGTTCCACTTCCGAAGATGAAATCAAATGTCCCTTCAATGTAACAATTCTTAAAGAAGTGGTTTCCAGCATCGTCACAAACTGTATCTTGGAAACCGTAGAATTTGCAGTTGTAGAAAGCCGCCTTGTTCCCGGAGATTCTCATAGCTAAGGCCTGTGCTCCCTTCCTCTTACCATCTGGTTCCGGCGCAGAGTTCTACGTATATAACAAAATATATAAAGATTATATCATTTGTATATAATACATGACGACCACTTGGACTTAGCTAGTACCATTTACTTTATTAATTTAGAAGTACACATATAAAATACCCCTAAGTATTCACTTTTATTTATAATGACATGTCATTGAAAATTTAATTAAGTTTCATTTTTTAATGTTTGTCTTTTTCACTTAAATTAATGTGTTTTTAAGTTTCCTATTTTAATGTTTGTCTTTTCACTTAAATTAATGTGTTTTTTTAAAACTTCCTAATTTAATGCTGGTCTTTTTCAGTTTATATATTGTGTTTTAATGTTTGTAATTATATGTATATTATATGATCTTAAAGTATAAGTAACATCAATATAAATATTTTAAATAAAATTAGAGAAGTAATCTAGAAATATAAAGTTAAATATGCATAAGTTCGAATATCTTCAGATATCTATTCGGACTTGGATATTATCCGTTTGGGTTCGGATATCCAATCTCTCCTAATTCAATGTCCGTTCGGGTATTTTGCTACTTTGGTTCGGATTTCGGTTCAGGTTTTTGAGATCGAGTTCGGATACGAGTTCAAATATCGGGTAAAATGCTCATACATTATCTTTACATCTATGTTAACGCATACAAAAACGCAAACTTAATATCCGCACTGGCGCGCGGATCCTTTGCATTAAGTTGTAAATTACCTTAACGACGATGTTGACGGCAATGAAATAGTCGGATAAGATAATAAGAGAGGCGCTATTTACGGTTCCATACTTGGCAGCAGTACCGTCGAATGTAATAACGGGCATGGCCTTGGGATCACCCATCAATGTAATAAAGGGTTTCTTTTTGTCGATAGTGACCTTCTCTTTGTATTCTCCAGGAGCCATTTTGATGATCACACGCTTTGTGTTCTTTTCAGGAACGCTCTTTAGTGCGTCGGTTAGTGTTTTGAATTCACCTCCCTTTGGATTCACCTGTGATTACATCGGTTCAAATTTTGTAATCAAAATTAATCTGAATAGTAATACAAGTTTTAATTGCTTCTTTTTTTAGGGGACAAAGTTAGGTTAACTTGTTTCGTTTACGTTGATGGTACGTGGTGAAGCCTCAGCAGCTACGAGAGCAGGATCTAAACCTTTACGCGAAGGCAAAGGAGCTACGTTAGTTTTGAACCACTGGTTTACTTGATGTTTGGCTTCTGGAATTGGTGTTTTATCATCTGCCAATACCAACGGTGTAACAAACACCATAACCAGGGCTAATAATATGCACACATTTATGTATCCCATTTTTTTTGTTATTTATTAAAAACTAAAAAAAAAAAGATTGTTTTTTGTTTTTTTGTTGTTGTTTTATTATTCTTTTTTACTCTTTTTATAATTTTCTGGATGGTTTAGTGAGAAAATGGCCTTGAGGTATATATAGTTTTACAAAGATTGAAGAGTTTTGAGTTTCATTTTTTCTCGTTTGCTATTATTATTTGTGGTTATCCATTTTTATATCCCGCTATTACTTCTCTTGAAATGTTGTTTGTTTTGTCTGATTTTTTCTTGGAATATCTTTAATTTGTCAACGAGATTTAAACGTACAATGATTGACAGAAAAAAAAATTTAAAATTAAACTACTTAAGTATATTTTTCTCTCTATTTTTAAAATATAAATGTTTTAAATAAAATTATGTTTCAAAAAGATATGTGTTTTTACATTTTCTATGCAATTTTAATAGTTAATAATGATAAATTATACTTTTCATAAAAATAATTATATTTCTTCAAATACTAATAATTTTTGTTTATAAAAAATAGCTAAACACAACAATAAAATATTCATAATTAATTTAAATATATTTTTATAATATGTTAAAACACTAAAAACGCATCTTTTATGTACTGCATGATTTAGTTTAAGAGTATTTCTAATAAAAATCTTTTTTTCTTTCTAAAATTGAGTAATTTTGTAGTGGAATTGAGATTTACTTAATTCCACTCTATTTTGAGTAAAATATAAAGTAATAAAAAACTACTCTATTTATAGATTAGTTTATTTTTAATTTATTATGTGTTAGAAAATAAAGTAAAGTTTATGTAAATCTTAGTTTAAACTCTACTTTGATGTGATGTATTTATAGGGGTATCAAAATGACCTAGCTCGATCAATTCAACTCAGGTCAGCTCATAGTGAGCTTGGATATTTTATGAGTTAGCTCAAATCAGTTCAGCTTATTATTTATATGAGCTTCAGTATTTAAACTCGAATTTAGATCATCTAGATCATGAGTTAAATGAACTAATTCGCGATCAAATTAATTTAAAATAAAAAAAATAAAATTATGAAAATATTTAGAAAATATAGAATAAAATAATTTTCATAATATAATTTTAAATTCTAAATGTTAAAATCCAAAACATTATATTAAATACTGAATAAAACCAACACCTAGTACTAAATTAAATCAAAGCTAAACCAGTGATTCAAAAATCTATTTCACATAAAAGTCTTGAGATGATTCATCTTCAAAATCTTTATCTATTCAAATCATAAGGATATATATATTCAGCATGGAAGTCTTAGAAATATTTTGTTTTATATTTTAATGCTAAAGATATATGATATAGGGATGATATCAATATTCTTTTACATTTTATATATATTTAAATGGTTTTACATTTCAATTTAGAAGACAAATATGATTAATATAGAGATTATATTTTTTTACATAAGAAAAATAAAAGTCATCTATATATAGTATAATAACGACCAAACTAATGAGTTAGCTCATATTCATTAAAGATCGCTCATATAACTCGTGATCTAATTTAAATTTGATCATTAAGCTCATTTATTAAATGAGCTTAAAAACAAAACTTATGCTTATGAAAAATCGAGTTGAGCCAATTCATGAGTAGTAACTCATTTTGACACCCCTAACAATATTAAAAAGAAATTCTAGTTTGAAGTGAGATACGAAGTGAGGTTGGAAATAACTCATTTTTATTCCTTACCCTCTATAATTCCAACAAATTATTATACATGTTACATACAAGCAGTTTTCAGGGGCTGAGGGAGGACTCAACCTGGCTCCACAAGGCCTCAGCGTAAGCCTTCTCTTTTTGCTTCTCCTCTTCTGCGACAAACTCTCCTCTTACTTCAGCTTCATCTTCTTCTTCTTCCTCTTTGTCTTCTACTTCTTCCTCAACGTCAGTTTCTCCAAAGAAATTTCAAGACCCTTCCCTAAACTCAGCCAAAGCTTCCTTCATAGCTAAACATGTAGCCGGTCTATCACTCCATCCATATTTTTGGAGCCGGTACAACAAAACGCAACACAATATCATCAATCTTAGACCCATCACATGAGTCAGTTTCTTCATGAGGTGGAGGGAAAACAAATACAATCCCGAGCTCGTAGTTGCATAAACGAAGTTTATTGACTGATCTCATGGCATTGTGGGAGTGGTCTTGGTTGTTCCTGGAGGATCTAGAAATGGTCTGTCCCCAGGCAGCTGCACTAAAATTATGTGAGCCGCAGTAAACCCAACTAAATGAAGAAGACCGAAAACCTCTAGTGGAGGTGAAGCGTCTTCTAGCCACATGTTCATAGTATAAAGACATTTTACTACTGTGTAAGAGTCAGTTTTGTCCCTTCTTTTACTGTCAGTTCTTTACCTTGATATGAATCGGGTGCCCGACTCTGTCCTGAGGATTAGGAACTGCATCGTGAAGCACGTTGTTATATCTCAGCTTTTGCCAGGTTTTTTGCACAAGACGCTTCAACAGATCCCATGAATTCTTTATTGAAATACTGAAACAAGAATCATACGATTAGTCAAGAAAGGGATGCGCTGAACAAAATATCTAATACAGGACAACAATCAAACTAAGTGAATCCAAGCATAAAAGATGGAAAATGAGTTAGTTACTCACGGTGCTTGAGCAAACAGATTCTGTAAGATAAGAGGGCTTATAAGAATGAATTCTAGGCACTGAATTGACAAGATGACCTACTGAGAGTTCAAAGTTGTATTTTGTGAACTCGAGAATCCAATGGGCTTGACTTGGAACATCAGCCAAAAGTGTCGCAGAAAATCCAGCCAGCTGAGCATCAAAATCTGAACTTAAACCACGATTGGTTTCTTTTTTGAAAGGGCTGAGAAGGGAATAAGAAATCAGGGTTTGCTCTTCGTGGAAAGTCTTGCCACCAAACTGTGCTGGTCACGTCATTCCACTGGCATTAGAAGTCTCCATTAGAAAATGAAATATGATAAGAAACTCTTTGAACATATGTGATGCCCCAGAGTCCCAGACCATCCATATATGATTCATTTTCACTATTCTATACTAAGGCTTACATTCTTACATGTCTTGCTACTAAGTTTGCAAACGTAATAATTACACGAACACTATTTCCTCAGGAAATGGTGGAAACCTAAGATAAGATTTTTTTAAAAAACTCGCTAGAAAAGAAGTAGTGAAGTATAATAATGCATCAATTACTTTTTAAGGAAATATAATCCGGTATTATGTACACCACAGTTACATTTGGGTAATTTGGCAAAGGAGTAGAAGTTCTTGCATCAGGGTTTGAACTCCAACATCTCTCGGCATGGTGACATGCAACACTCACATGCAAATGACTAGGTATCTCACAACCGGTAAGAAACCTGCTGATACAGCTTAGTCAGGGCATCTTTATCCTAGAGACCCCAAAAGGGGTCTCTTATTATTATTTTTTTTATTTTTTTTTTGCTTTTTTCTGATTTTCTTTAAAAAAAAAAAAAAAAATTAAACCAATCGCGCGGACCGACACGTGTCAATGGGGCCCGTGAACAGTGCAAGAAACGGTTCTTATTTAAGAGTTTTAGGAACCGTCTCTTGCACTGTTGATGGGCCCTACATGTTTTTGGGACCCGCGAACAGTGCAAGAGACCCCCTTAAGAGACCCGGATAATCATACTCTCAGACTCTTGAATCCAATTTTTTTTTGTTTATACTAAAAAAAAATCGACATACCATAAGATATCACTTGTAAATGTTGCGATGAAGATTAGTGAGATGTTTTCCACAGAGTAAAGAAGTTCTGGCAAAGAAACCACCCGTTGACAGCCAGTTGAGTTTTGTTCAATATACTGAAGACGATTTAGATTAAAAAAAAAAAAATCCCAGGTGATAGTAGAGAATATTGATAGCTTTTCTCCTTATTGATGTAACTAATATCGGGAGTATTTTCTTTCTCCTCATCAAAAGGAAGTGTTGTCCTAGTCTTATCGCTAACAGAAATACACGCAGCACCGCCACTTTCTAATTGGCTAACCAACTTTGAGACAACTAAATTTGTACCCATATATAGTTGTGGGCTTAGCTGTTCATCACTCACCTTTAAACCAGACATACCATGAAACAGAAGGAGGCATGGGGAAGCTCATCAAAACTCAGACCATCTCATCAAATTTATCGACAAGCAGATACGAAACAGAATCTGCTCGTTTAAAGGGAGAGGAGGAAAACATCTTGACCAAGCAATGGTGTCTTGGTTTGCATCATCAAGAGAGTGGAGAGATGATCTTTTTATTCATTGTTCTGAGAAAATGTTGAAACTATTTCATCTACGAATACATTCTTTGTAAACACGTTTTTTTTTATATGAAATTTAGCATTTTTCCAGAATATGAGAGCCTAAGGCAAGATAGAGGATCATCACTTGTCAATACATGTCTACAATTACTTACAAGAGAGTTCAATCTCTCAATAACAGCAAAACCTTCAGGAGGATAAAACCGAAAAACTGGAGAACTGACTTCATTTTCAATCGGAGCAAAATTCCTTTTACTTCTCTTCCCACTAGAACAAGTTCCCCTAGAATGTTCTGAAGAGACCGAAGCTCCAATCTAGGCCTAGGCGTTCGGGGCCCGTCGGATTCGGTTCGGTTGATTTGGATTTTCGGATTTTCGGTATTATGCTCATAAGTCTCATTCGTGTTTTACTAATTATCGGATTGGACTCGGTTCGGTTCCTTCCAGGTTCGGTTCAGATCGGATTGTAATCATTGTCTGAAATCGTCCAAAAATATATTTTTAAAATCTGAAAAAATGACAAAAAACTCAAAATATATAAATTATTCACAAAACTAATTAAAAATTAGTTAAACTATCTAAACTAACTCAAAAATATTCAAAATAACAAATAAAGTAAACTACAAAATATTTAAAATACTATAAAATATCTAAATTATCTTAACATATATAAAAATAGTAACACATTTGACTAATTTCGGATACATTCGGATCTTAGTTTCGATTTCGGTTCGGTTCGGGTTATATAGGAACTCCGAAGTATTAAGCTATAAGTCCCGTTCGGATATTTTTATATTACGGTTTGGATCCGGTTTCGGATTTTCGGTTCGGGTTTAAGTAGGTATTTTGAGTTAGGGTAGAAACGCCCAAGTCTACTCCAATCATCCCACATTTGTCTTCAAAATCAATCTCCTGAACCACAAACCCAATTCGACCATGTTTATAACGCAACCCTTCTTCCTTCCCACAGAAAAAACAACACCTCATCACCAACCAAAACCTCTTGAATTCTACCTTTCCTAACCCTAACACATTTAAGAGAAATCAAAGCCCTTTTCCCCCAAATTGATTTCCCCTCCCAAATCGATGTGCTTGGGACAACTTTGCTTTTTGTTTGGACGGCAGGATAAGGCTGCCCTTCGGCTGAATAGTACTCTCTCCGTTTCATAAAGAGTGTCGTTTTGACATTTTTTCACACAGATTAAGAAAATGATTGAAATGTAATTAAATTGTCATTAATTATATTTATTTAACCAATAATATTTGAGATAAATAAAATTATTTATAAAATCAATGCAATTTGCAATTAATTTCTAGCTAAAAGTAAATATAATTTGCATTGGAATTGTAAAGTGACACTTTTTGTTAACAAGAAAAAGTGTTAGAATGACACTTATTATGAAACAGAGGGAGTATAAATTTTTCGCTTTTGTTTTTTAAGAAGGGGACTTGCTATAAACGAAATAAAAATATTGTTTTAATATTCTATCCGTTTCATATTACTTGTCGTTCTAGGTTTATGCATATATTAATAAAATATATGATTTTGTATATTTCCAAAATAAAAACACAACTAATTATACACTTAACCATATTTCAACCAACAGAAAAATAAATCAGAGAATCTTATTAATGAATTTTGCATTGAAATTTTAAAACGACACTTATTTTGAAACGATTTTTTTTTCCTAAAACGACAAATAATATGAAACGGATAGAGAATTATTTTTCCATGTACGTAACACACAAGAGATTAATTGGGTCAAAGTATGTAATTTCTTTCTGACTTTCTTCTCTATATAGGGCATGATCTACGAATTTGGCAGTTATAAACAATTTTTAAGTAGAATTTTTATAAAAGAAAATCATAATTTAAAAACTTATTTTTATATAAAAACCTATTAAAAATTGGAAGTCTTAGACTATTATTATCCCGGTCTCTTAATCGGGGTTCTTATATTCGGATAAGAGACGATTTTTAGCTTTTCTTAGTTTGTAACTAAGAAAAGCTAAGAATCGTCTATTAAATAAGAGATATAAGAGTTGTCT
>MU105804.1:0-49212 GCA_012274485.2 Sinapis alba | reverse complement strand
TTGTGATTTCATTCTTGAGTTAGACTGGTTGTCATGACATCAAGTAATATTGAGTGTCTGAGGGCAGAATTCACATTCCTAGAGCAAAGGAAGGTTAATTGCATTCATGTTACCCGTTGAGGAGTTATTAAAAAGAGGAGCAAATATTTTGGTGACCATTTTGATGGTTAAGGTTGATAGACAGCCTGAGCTACAAGATCTCTCAGTTACTGTAGAATATGAGGATGTACTTGAAGCCTTATGAAAGGCTATCATTAGATAGAGGAGATGCTCTTGCAGTTGAGTTGGAACCAGGGGCAGGACGAGCTCCATGCCGGTTAGCGCCAGTAAAGATGGTTGAGTTGAAAAGGAACTTTTAGAAACTATCCGATAAAGGTTTTACCAGGTTAAGTACTTCACCGTGGGAATCACCAGTATTGTTTGTTAAAAAAAAAAAAGTTGAGATTTTCAAGATTTGTATTGACTGTAGAGGTCTGGAAAAAGTGACTATTAAGAATAAGTATCTGTTCCCGCGCATCAATGAGTCGTTGGACCCGTTGCTAGGAGCATCATGGTTTTCTCAGATTGATTAGGCATCCGGATACCACCAGATTGTTTTAGCTGAGGAGTTTGTGCGAAATACAGCTTTATGATGCATTATGGATTTTTTCAAGTTTGTTGATATCATTTGAGTTGACGAATGCACGAGAAGCATCCATGAAGCTTATGAATGAACTTTTTCGTGAACACTTGGATAAGTGCGCGATTATACTCGTCGACGACACCCTGTTATGTTTTTCGAGTATAGAGGAGCATGATGAGCATTTGCGGATTTGGTATTTGATGTATAAGGACCATGTCATTGCATAAGAATCAAGTCAGATGAGAAACATGGATATGGAGTATTTTAGAGGATTAATGGATATTGCAGCTGCTCATGATAATAAGCTAAGTTTGAAACAGAAGATGAAGATTATTGAGTGCCCACCAGAGTTGTCTCTTAGATTGGCTATACAATACATGCATGGAGGTGCATTAGTGAAGCAAGAGGAAGTAAGATTGAGCTACTTTGAGTTTGGCAGTCTTACCTTTACAGATTTTATCCCAAAGTTCGATATAAAGTTATTTCCAAAGAAAGCTATGGATAAGGAGAAGAGCTCCATTGAGTATGAAGTTGAGTTCAGTCAACTTCGCAGATTTGATAGAGGTGACGTTTCATAGGAGGGTCTGGTTAGATAGTTTTAGATGGGAGGCGAGTAAATATTGGCAGCATGTGTTTTGTCGTCACTTACTCCAGATTGGGAGATTTAGTGAAGGAAACTGTTGAGCATGAGTTAAGTTGGTAGAGGGGCATAAGTATTTTAAAGCAGATCAAACTAAGTCTGGAAAGACTCTAAAATCCCAGAAGAGAGAGTGAGACTAGTCTAGACTGTCGATTTGTCCTTGTTGCCATCACCGTCATAGTGGGAAGTGTACTAAATTTTATGTTGTCGTTAGTTGGGACATATTTTGTGGTCCTTATCCCATGCAAGACTTGGAATCATCATCAATCGTATTTGCGACAGAGTTTTGATGATCGTAATTGTACAAAAAGGAAGTTATAAGATTCTCGGGGATCATCAGAGTGTGAAATATATCTTCACTCATTAAAACTTGTAGTTGAAGCAATGCATATGTATTAAGTTGGTGGGAGGCCACAACTTGGGAATCACTTACCATTTGGTAGGACCAACCAGGTGGTAAATGCTTTAATTAAACATATGAGCAATGTTTCAGGAAACAGAGAGGTTCATGAGCTTAATAGGACACTTGCAAGTATCCGTTTATGTGCAGTTCAGTAGAAGAGAATGCAACTTGTCTTAAAGCATTGGTGCAAGAAGTCTTATTGTGGAGAATATGCCAAGCGCATGATAACGACATGGCTTTGGTTAAGAAGATTGAGTCTGTGAGTATTGTATATCATTTAGTTTCGAGCAGGATGTACTTGTATAAAAAAATTGAGTTGGTGTGTTGGACGATAAGCTGTTAAGAAAATGGATCTTACAGCAAATACATCACTCACGTGTCTCCATCCACCCAGGAAACACCAAAGGGTACAAAGATACCAAGTGTTACTATCATTGGCCTAGTATGATAAAGTTCGTAGCTACACTGCGTCGGTAGAACATGTCAGAGGGTTAAAGAGTGAATAACCCATCATGTTATTGTTGAGTCTGTTTCCTCCAGAGTAGAAATGAGACCTAGTGATCATGGGTTTTTGTTACTAAATTTTCGATCACTACATGTGGAATGGACACCATATGGGTGAGTGTAGGTATGCTCATCAAGTTATCTTATTTCCTGGTAATTAAGTTGTTTAGTCATAACTGACTAGTTGACTCATATTTATATCGGGGAGATTGTGAGATTGCACGGAGTACCTGTCAGCATTGTATCATATCGGGATGTAAAGTTCATATCTGCATTCTGGAGAGCCTTAGAAGGCGCTTGGAGCAAAGGTCCATATGACTAAAAAGCCTATCACTTTCAGACAGATGGTCAGTTAGAAAGGACCATTGAGTCTTTAGAGGATATGCGCATGGATTGCGTCTTTCAACGGAAAGAAACTTGGGAAAGTAACTACCTCTAGCAGAGTTTGCCTACATCAATAAGCTATTATTCGAGCGTTTGAAAAGGCACCATATAAAGCTCTTTATGATAGGCCTTGACGTACACCACTTTGTTGGACAAAAGTGGGGGGCAACGAGTTAGAGAACCATGGATGGTTTCAGATACAGTAGAACTAATGGACATGCTCAAGGTTGGCTTTGGAAAGGCCATGGCTGTCAGAGGAGTTATGCAGATAAGCGCGGTAACAATTTGGAGTTTCTTGTAAAGGATCGAGTCTACCTAAAAATAAGGATATTTCAGGGAGGATCTTAGACTCATAAGCTAAGGAAGGTCAAACCGAGATATAGAGGACCATATCCTATTGTGAAGCGGATTAGAACAGTTGCTTACAGATTGGGCTTATCATGAGATTTATCCGGCTTCCAAGACGTGTTTCATGTTTCTATTTTGAGAAAAGATGTGAGAGAGCAGGAACTTATTATGCAGCAGCTGCCATATGACCTTAGAGAGATTATATGTATCTTGCCAGCCAGTTGAGATTATGGATCGCCAAGCGAAGTAATTCCGGAAATGTCAACCTTGTTGGCCACGTTCGTTGGTAGAGAGACGGGATTCAGGAGAATACCTAGGAACCAGAGCTCCATATGAGGATTGATTATCCAAAACTCTTTCTGGATGATTTGAGGGTGTCGGCTCATGACTTGAATTCGAGGACGAATTCCTTATTAGTAGGGGAGAGTTGTAACATCCTAATTCCGGCTACATAATCGGTTAGCCGGCTAAAGTCCATGCACAGCCCCTAAGACCTAAGTTTTGGCTATAAAAACCCATTTTCTCCATTTCTCTCTACTTTAGTTCATGCAAGAAAAGAAAACTAGAGATTATAGAGAGAGAGAGTTAAGAGAGTGTGAGAAATGGGAGTGGAGAGTTAGCCACCAGGGCTTGCCGCCGGAACCACCGCACTCCGGGACGTCGTCACACTCATGGTCACCGTTCGAAACCATAGAGGTAACCCGGAAACCGCCATGCCATAAAGCTTAGTTTCGGCCGTTTTAGTAAATCGTTCACAACTTCCTAACCATTGAGAATCTCGTGCATGCAAGGCCACCATTATGTTCCTCTCGTCGAGACGAAGCCGTAGCCACCGACCGCGTCGTAATCGGAGCTCGGACGAGCCCGCACGCGCCTCCGGAAGTTTCGCCGAGCACGCGCGTGCATTACACGCGCCGCCGCCGGAAATCGTCTCCGCCGCCGCGCCGCCGCCGGACCGCCGTGCTCCGCCATCGCCGCCGGTCAGTTTCCCGGTAAGCCGCCGCCGTCCCCGCCGTCGCCGGCCGGTGACCGTCGCCGGTGACTCGCCGGTGACTCGGCCAACTCGGCCGAGTCGACTCAGCGAGTCAACTCGGTTGACTCGGTCAAACCGGGTGGTTGACTGGTTTGATTCGGTTTAGGTTAAACCGGTCGGTTAAAATTAATTCGATTTCGGTTAGAGTAAACCGGTCGGTTAGGTCAAATTGATTTCTGGTCAAAGGTTGACCGGGTTGACTTTTGACCAGCGAGTTGACTTTGTTAACGGACCACCGAATACCCGTTTTAACCCGTTCGAAAGCCGTTCTGACTCAGAATTTCGCCCTGATTTCAGATTTGGAGTCTATTTGAGTAGCTGGAGCTCATAGTTATCACTTTTCCTTGTTGCTAAGGTGAGGGTCTATTCCCGACTACTCGTACGCGGCTTAGAATTTTGAATAAATATAATTTATTTCTAATATGTTCTGTCTGTGTGAAATCGAGTCTGTCATTGCTTGTTTAGTTATTTAGGTTCTTTGCTTAAACCGGAACTAGGAATTTAGAGGATTCAACATTGATTGCTTCACTTAATGTAAACTTTTAGTTAGAATTGTTTGAGACGGATACAGAGACGGACTTCTGTATGCCGGATTGTATGAGAGGCTACGGCTGGTCAGTCGACCGGCTGGACCGTAGTCTGGTGTGGTCGATAAAGCGTCTGAGGGCGGTGACACCGAGCACTCTCTCGGAAGTGTGTTGTTGGCCCGTTAGTGGGCGGCGAGTACGCGACTCGCTAGGACCATTGTTTGTTGTGTGGGTACTTTAGGTACCGTGTTTGACATGTATTAGATTTTAATTATTTTTATTCATTATGCTATGTCCAAGTCTACGGACTTCGGGGTAGCATCCCATACCTCACTGAGCAACTCCCCTGTTGCTCACCCCTCATTTCTTCCCCCTTTCAGGTGAGACAAACAACTATGTGATACTTGGACGAACATTGGTGCTATTGTGCTTTTCCTTCGGATTTTCTTTGGGTTTGGGCGAGTGTATTTGGGTTAATGGGCTTTTATGTTATGAGGTATTGTTGGTGGCCCGTCGTCTACAGTGAGGTAAAGACAGGTGTCACATTGTTACATGATGACGCGTCGGAGATGACACGCTGTCCTCCAGATGGGAGATGATGGGTGTCACATTTATCCTCTAACTGATGCATTATCCGATGAGTTTTGTTCCAAAACTTTGTGTGTTACATACTTCCTCCGTTTCAAATTAGATGTCATTCTGGGAGTAGAATTTTTGTTTCAAAATAAGTGTCATTTTTGGTTTTCAATGCAAAATTTATTGGTAATATTTTATATTCTATTTTTTTATTGGTTGATATATGGTTAGGTTTATTGGTAATAGTGTTTTTATTTTGAAAACATGTAAAATTAAATGTTCCTTAATATATGTGCATAAACATAGAACGACAAGTAATATGAAACGGAGGGAGTAGGAGATAGTTAACTCAATGTTGCGTGTGTTTATTATTACAGATATAAAAATATGTTAAAAAGCTGTGTTGATGAAATCTTGTATCAAGTCAATGTGGTGTGTTCGTTTCTTTTGTTTGGTAATGTAGTGAAGATTAAGAAAAACATTTAGAAGGGCATGTGAATGACATACTGCGATCATGCTTCGTAGTGGACAAATAATGCTTCATGATTTATCTGTGTAAAGAAAAGGGTTTTATTTCCATATCGAACGTGACCGACGGTGAATGGAATTCGGGAAAGCTAGTGGTAATATAAAGAAATATACAAACACGTGTTATTTATTTAGTTGATTGTTTTTGTCGCTGTCGTGTATCGGTGCATGTGTTTGAAATTTTGCATTATTTGCTTTACTATCTATAAGAGGAAACGTTTTTTTTTTTGCTGGATCTCACATTAGCATAAATCATTGGAAATTTCAGGGTGTGTATAACTACGCCTATGTATAACTATAGTAAAATAAATAAATAAAATATGCGAAAACAATAAAATTTGGTTCGTAATGAATTTACCTTATAGTTTCCACGTGAATTACAATCACTCATTTTATTGGGTAATTTACCTTATGGTAATTATGATTATTTGTGTTAAAGACTCATGCTTTGCTTGCTTGTTCTCCTTTGCAATCCGTTTGTTTTTTTTTTTTTTTTTTTTGAGAATAATCTGTTTGTGTGTTGTTTTAGATCTGATTAGAGCATCTCCAATCCCACTCTATTTTTCACTCTAAAATAGAGTTTAGACTAAAAGTGTTTCAATGGTACTCTGTTTCTCACTCAATAATAGAGTGAAAAATAAGTTTACTCTAAATATAGAGTAAGTTATTTTTTCTTTGTTTATCACTTTAAAATAGAGTATCACTGGAGCAAACTCCATCTCTATTATAAAACCACTCTATTTTAGTATAAAAAATAAAGTAAACCATTGGAGATAGTCTTTTGTTTCTATTGTTCTTGTCGTTATTTTTATCTTGATTTGACGTATTTGAGCTGGAATATTGAACAAAGTTCAAGTCTTGATGCAAGTTCAATTAATCCTCTATCTTACAAATTAATTGCCCTATAACGTAACCTTCAGAATGTATCATCTCATTATAACATTAACGGATCAATATCTGTTCTTAACCAAACCGCATTAATCTTGTAATCAAGGTTTAATATAGTTTGGTACGTTGTTAAGTTTTTGTGTACGGCGAGTTTTGAGTTAAGAATCACAAAGCTGTGTTGACATATTGTATCAAGTCAATGGGTTGTATTCGTTTTTCTGTTTGGTAATGTAGTGAACATTAAGAAAATCATTTTGAAGGACATGTGACTGTGAGTGACATATTGCGATCATGCTTCGTAGTGGACAAAACCAGATCGTATATTTAGGTATAATTAAGATAATCTTTTACTAGTTTTTTTTTTCCGTGTCATGATTTATCTGTGTAAACTGTAAAGTAAAGGGTTTTGTTTCCATATCGAACGTGACTGACGGTGATTGAGATTTTGGAATAGCTAGTATGGTACTGATAATGTAAAGAAATATATATACACGTGCTATTTATCTAGCTGTTTGTTTTTGTCGCTGTCGTGTATCGGTGCATTTGTTTGAAATTTTGCATTATTTGCTTTACCAGAAGAGGAAGCGGAAAATGCGTGTGGATATATATAGTTTGGTACGTTGTTAAGTATTTGTGTTTGCGGCGAGTTTTTGTGTTACACCTTGATGGCCTGCCTTTGCGTTCTAGGTTCTATCTCACATTACCATAAAAGCATTGGAAATTTCAGGGTGTATATAAACTTGGCTTATAATCCCTCCGTTTCTAAATAATCCATATTCTAGTAAAAAAACTGTTTCAAAAGGTTACATTTTTTTACTTTTTGAATGCAATTTTAAGTAAGTAATAATGATAAATTGTAAAATTTAAAAAAAACAATTATATTTATTAAATTTTGATTGATTAAAAATTATGAAAAATAATTAATTACAAAATATATATTTAATACTAAAATTTAATATGTTTTATTAATATGTGTGAAAATTTAAAATATGCAATATTTTGATACAGAGGGAGTATATAACTGTCCAAAAATAAATAAATATGCGAAAGCAATAAAATTTGATTTTAATGGATTTAACCTTATGGTTTCCACGTGAATTACAATCCCTCATTTTCTACGATATTCCATTAAAAGAATGGGTTGACTTGATATTTACTTTGGAGTTATTACAAATGTTTTCTTTTATTTATAGTCACATGCAATTTAGTTCCTCTATCTTACAAATTAATTGCCATATAACGTTAACCTTCAGAATGTATCAGCTGATGATATCATTTAATGGAAAGATTCGGAAATTGGAGTAGAGTAAACATTAAGCACAAAAGAATCGAGATCTGTTTTACGTACTTTTACCCAATCGCCATTGATACATCATATATCAAACCAAACCGTAATAATCTTTTTAATAAATGTTTAATATATCAATGTTTAATATATTTTATTTGTTTCGTAATAAGTGTCTGTATTTTAGCAAATGAATTAAGAAAATTGTCAAATTTTCTGTTTTACCTTATTTAATATAATTTTTGTTTGATTTTATTAATTAATAAATTAAAAATAAGAATAAAATTAAAAAATTTGGTTAATATATGTAATGAAAATATAAAATGATACTTATAATAAAACAAAATTTAAAAATTAAAATAATACTTAGCATGATACGAATGGAGTATAAAAGTAAGAGGGTTTTGAGCGCAAAAAACATCATTATATAAAATAACTTTATATCATTTTCTACCAAATCTGTACTTGTAAGGGTACATATGATAAAAGCATAGGATATACATGATGGCATTTTGATAGTTATCTATTTTTGCTATGGTATCAGTCATTCCCAAAAACACTTAAAATTCTATTTCCATCCCTACTTGGATAAGCAAGAAACAATTATTTATATTCAACAAAAACCCTTTTGTCAATCTATAACGTCTAAATTTATAAATAAAAATAACCAGAAGGACTAGCTATGCAAAATCGGGTAAAATAGGCTTTTTAGGGCAGATCTCTAGTTGTTAACTCCAAAGTGAAACAGACAATGTGATTTTCACTTTCCTCTGTACGACCTTAACTCCAACTCTTTTCTGCAAAACAAAATCTAATAAAAAGGCTTTTCAAAAAGGGTATTCAAAAGTAATTTATCCAAAATAACGAGGGTAAAATAGTCAAATCGTTACTAACCTTTTTTTCCCCTCTGTAACTCTGTTTATATTTCTTTGACCTTCTCTGCACAGATCCCCTGAGCTCTTCTACCTCTAATCTCGAGATCCGCCGTTAGCTTTGTGTCCTAAACTCAGAGCTCCTGTCTTTTTTCTTCTTCTCTTCTCATTTGTGTTAGAGAAGGATCTCCAGATCTAAGTTTGTTTCTTATCTCATTTGGTTAATCAAAGGTATGTGCTTCTAAGAATCCATGTAGATCTATATGTTCGTTGACTTTATTAGTCTGGTTTGATTGTTACACGATCTATCTTATCATCTAGCTGGTTAGAAACGTTTTCTTGTTTGGTCTGATTAGGTACAGATCGAGACAAATGTACCATTTTCATGATTCATCTAGGACATAATGTTATTTTTTTTTTAAAGATCTGTGCATGTAGTAGCTTTGCATTGATCTGATGGGTCCAAAATGAATAATTATTATTAAGTTTTGTCTTTGAATGTTTTAGTCTGAGATGGGTCTTGTCTTTGGTGCAGGTGTTCTTAAAGCTAGTGAACAATGGCATCAGCGACTGAGAACCAATGGCTTAAAGGAAGAGTGAAGGCTGTAACTTCCGGAGATTGTGTAGTGATCACTGCTTTGACACACAACAGACCAGGAGCTCCACCGGAAAAGACTATTACTTTATCATCTCTTATGGCACCTAAGATTGTGAGCTTACTCTATATTCTTAAGTCAACTCTTCTGAGCCACCATATCATTGTTATTATTTATAAATTTTCTTTGTCTCTCTTCTTAGGCTCGTAGGGGAGGTAGAGATGAGCCTTTTGCATGGGAAAGCAAGGAGTTTCTGAGGAAACTCTGCATAGGAAAGGTGCCAAAAGTCATTTTTTCTCTAAATCTTTAAGTATATGTTGTTTCTTCTTCTTGCATATGATTGACAATATGTTTCTTCTTGTTTGCTTATTGAACAGGAAGTTGCTTTCAAAGTGGATTACAAAGTGGAAGCAATTGCTGGAAGAGAATTTGGATCTGTTTTCCTTGGAAACCAGAATCTTGCAAAGCTTGTTGTTCAAAATGGTTGGGCAAAGGTGATCATTCTATTTCACTCTGGTTGTGAAATGATAATGTCAGTGTTCTGACATAATAATGCTTGTGCTTATTATGGACAGGTTAGGGAGCCAGGTCAGCAGAATCAAGGTAAGGTTAGTCCTTACATTACAGAGTTGCTACAGCTCCAAGAGCAGGCTAAGCAAGAAGGATTTGGTTGTTTTAGCAAGGTTGGTCTTTGTACCTTCCTTTATTTTATTGTTCTCCCAAAGTCAATGTAGTTTCTTATTGATTATGGGATTTTTTACCAGGTTCCTGGTGCTGCTGAGGCATCTATCAGAGATCTCCCTCCTTCTGCCATTGGTGATGCTGGAGGTTTTGATGCAATGGGGCTTTTAGCTGCTAATAAGGGCAAGCCTATGGAAGGTATTGTTGAGCAAGTACGCGATGGAAGTACTATTCGTGTTTATCTTCTTCCAGAGTTCCAGTTTGTGCAAGTGTTTGTTGCTGGAATCCAGGTGACTAAACTTGCTTCTCTCTATTCTTGCTGCATCATATTCATGTATGGAACAAACTCAGAAATTTTCTTTTCCAATGTTAGTCTCCATCAATGGGAAGAAGAACCACAAATGGAAACATTGTTGAGACAGTTCCTGATGAGTCAAATGGAGATGCTTCTGGTGAGTCAAGAGGTCCTTTAACGTCAGCTCAGAGACTTGCTGCCTCTGCAGCAGCAGCATCTGGCGAGGTTTCTCCTGACCCATTTGCAGCTGAAGCCAAGTACTTTACTGAGCATCGTGTTCTTAGCAGAGATGTAAGTTTTCTTTTTATCAAACGAACTTGCTCATGTTTTTCTGTGTGTTTTAGGACTATCTCATTTTTTGAAGCTGAGTTTTTGCAGGTTCGCATTGTTCTTGAAGGTGTTGACAAATTCAACAATCTGATTGGTTCAGTCCATTATTCTGATGGAGAAGCAGTTAAAGACTTGGGTTTGGAGCTCGTTGAAAATGTATGTGTGCTTATATTCAACATATGATAATATTCTATGTTGTTGTCAAACTTAGTTGTTATTTACTTTTTTTCCTTAGGGTCTTGCTAAATATGTTGAATGGAGTGCTAACATGATGGAAGAAGAAGCCAAGAGGAAGCTGAAAGCTGCTGAACTTCAATGCAAAAAAGATCGTGTGAAAATGTGGGCAAGCTATGTTCCTCCAGCTACAAACTCTAAGGCAATTCATGACCAAAACTTCACAGGAAAGGTAAAACCAATCTCCGTACCAAACTCTTTGGTTAGATACTCTCTTCCTCCTCTGCTTAGTGAATCGTTGGTTCTATTGTATCTTTAGGTAGTGGAAGTGGTGAGTGGAGACTGTGTTGTAGTTGCTGATGATGCAATCCCATACGGGAGCCCAGCGGCTGAGAGACGTGTCAATCTTTCGAGTATCAGATGTCCAAAAATGGGTAACCCACGTAGAGAAGAGAAGCCAGCTCCTTATGCTCGTGAGGCAAGAGAGTTTCTGAGACAACGTCTTATTGGCAAACAGGTAATGTATTAAACCCATGCTTCTAAAAATCGTGTAGGCCCCGCCTAAACGGCAAATCGGTCCTAGCGAAACGATTTTCATAAAATCCGATTTATATGATTCAAATCGGTTTAAACCGTTTTAAATTAGTCAATGTTATTACAAATCCACAAAGTTATCTGTTTTGTATATCTAGTTTTGATAAATAAATGTAAAATATATATATAATAAATCCAAAACTAAATATTTTATATAAATGTAAAATATATATAAATAATAAAACAATAATTCTTTTAACGCCTAAGCCCCGCATAATCCGCATAGTCGCTAATCCTATACAGAGCGCCTAGTTACCTTGAACCCAATTTAGACTATATGCAGTTGGTTTATCTTTGTTTAGAAGAACATGTAGTTAAGAGTTTAATGGAACAATTACAACTTGAGAGTAATATTAGAAAAGCTTAATACATTTTTTTCTCCAATTCTCTTAATGCATGAACGCATTGTGTCTTCCACTCTCATTTACAGGTTACTGTTCAAATGGAATACTCAAGGAAAGTGACACCAGCAGAAGGTGCTACCACAACTGGTGCTGCTGATAGGACAATGGATTTTGGCTCAGTGTTCCTTCCATCTCCTGCCAAAGGCGATACCGCGGAAGTGGTTGCATCATCTACTGCAGGTCAGCCGGATGGAGTGAACATTGCTGAGCTTCTTCTGTCTCGTGGTTTTGGAAATGTGGTTAGGCATAGAGATTTTGAAGAGAGATCAAACCATTATGATGCTCTTCTTGCTGCTGAATCTCGTGCTCTCTCTGGAAAGAAAGGAATCCATTCTGCTAAAGAGTCTCCAGCCATGCACATCACAGACCTAACTGTGGTTAGTAAATATATATGTAAATGCTTTATAGATATTCTTTATAAACAGAAACTCATTTCCTCTCGGTTATTTGTCCTCAGGCCGCAGCTAAGAAAGCCAAAGATTTCTTGCCATCACTTCAAAGACTCAGGAGAATACCAGCTGTTGTGGAATATGTACTAAGTGGACATCGGTTTAAGCTTTATATTCCAAAGCTAACATGCAGCGTTGCATTTGCATTCTCTGGTGTTAGATGCCCTGGCCGTGGAGAACCTTTCTCAGATGAAGCTATCTCTGTAATGAGACGTAGGATCATGCAGAGAGATGTTGAGGTAAGTAAAACACACACGCATCTCAGTTTTCTCTATGGTTTTTAGCTAATACTCTGTTGTAAACTAATATAGATTGAAGTTGAAACGGTGGATAGAACCGGTACTTTCTTGGGATCAATGTGGGAGGGGAGGACAAATGTGGCAACAGTTCTGCTTGAAGCTGGCTTAGCAAAAATGCAGACTAGCTTTGGTGCAGACAGGATTGTTGAAGCACATATTCTTGAACAGGCTGAGAGAACTGCTAAGAATCAGAAACTGAAGGTGACCTTAAAGGATTATGACATGTCTTTTGGTAATAGATTATGTTCCTAAACCCTTTTTTTGATCTTTTGCAGATTTGGGAAAACTATGTTGAAGGACAAGAAGTTTCAAACGGAAGTACAACCGTAGAGACCAGGCAAAAGGAGACCTTAAAGGTTGCTGTTACAGAAGTACTTGGAGGCGGTCGGTTCTATGTTCAATCTGTTGGAGATCAGAGAATTGCTTCTATTCAGAACCAGCTTGCATCTCTGAGTGTTAAAGATGCTCCAATCATTGGATCCTTCAACCCCAAGAGAGGTGACATTGTTCTTGCACAGTTTAGCCTTGACAACTCCTGGAACCGTGCAATGGTAAGTTCAGTCCACTTTCTTAGTTTCTATAATTTGCTTTATTCATTTAAATCTGATACCTTTTATCTTCAGATTGTGACTGCACCTCGAGAAGCTATTCAGTCTCCAGATGAGAAGCTTGAAGTGTTCTACATTGATTATGGAAACCAAGAGTTAGTCCCTTACAGCGCAATCCGACCAATAGATCCTTCTGTGTCCTCAGCACCAGGGCTTGCTCAGCTATGCAGGCTTGCTTTGTATTTCCAAGGTTCGAACCTCCTTCTGAAACCAGGACTTCGACCTCTCATAAACGTATGTCACTGCGACCCTTCACCATTTCTCAAGTTTCGACACTATCTTCTTTCTCTGTGGAGACCTCCATTTCAGTTTCCGGTTCCTTGACCTTGACTTGAACGACAGTGAGAGTAACGACAACTACTTCTCTAGAGACATTTTGCTGCAATGCTTCAGGTAGGTTTTGCTTTCCACCTTGTCTCTCTACAAAAACATGTCTAAGAATTGGTATTCATGATGGTCACAGGAAGGAATAGCGAGAATGGAGAAACGTAGGAGATTTGAGCACAAGGACAAACAAGCAGCTCTTGATGCTTTGGAGAAGTTCCAGGAGGAAGCTCGCAAGGCTAGAACTGGAATCTGGCAGTACGGTGACGTAGAATCAGATGATGAGGACACTGCTCCAGCTAGGAAGCCTGCCGGTGGTCGCCGGTAAATCAATATTGCTGGTTCAAAAGGTACCATGAGGTAGGAGGAGGGAGAGGAGTGTCTGGTCGGTTTCTATAAGGGTTTTAAAGACATGTCATGAGACTTTTCTGTAACGTTTTAGATCGTTCATTCTCTCTTTTTTCCTTCTTTAATTTTATACTTTTTGAGTTTAAAGAAACTTTTTTATGTAGGACTTGAAATAAGGGGAAGTTTGAACTATGCTTTTTATATTTATGTTACAGTATTGTCTTTACATCACAAATTGTTTGGGCTCCTTCATTGAGCTCTCCTTCTTCTGGTTTGTAGTTTCCTTAGGACGGCTTTCCTCAAGAAAAGCATAAAGCTCCGTTATAACAACTAAACCAATATCATCTAAATGATATAGTCTTCTATCATGTTTTTTTCCTTCGCAGCACCAAAGATAAGCTTAAAGAAGACAAAGAGGAAGAGGACCACAACAGAAACGGAGACAGCCATAGTTAAGTTTGACTGTGTCATCTTTCTCGATCAACAAGTTCCTACAAAAACGGGAGATTGTAGATTTGCAGTGAAACTTCTTCTTAATACAGTATAATATGTCCTAGAGTTTGGAAATGAGAATTTACCATATCTTAGAGCATTTCCAATGTTAACTTCATTTTCCTCATAAAAAAACGAAGCAAGATATTCTCTAATTGTTTATTTCATTTTTTTCTGCAGAAAAGAAATTCAAAATATATTTTATGACATATTATAATTAATTATTAATAATACTTTATATTTTTTTAAATTTACAAATTTAACCTGAAATATTTTGTTTCAATAATAATCCAACACAATAATTATTTATTATAAATTAACATTATTATATAATACAACTATTACACATAACATAAATAATAATAATAAATTATTAAATTTATAAAGAAGCACAAAAATAAATATATCTTTTAATTGATTAACCAAAACATTTCAAAATGAAAATAAACTTATTTTATTTTAAATTCTTCCAAATCATACATAGAATTCTCAGAAATTAATTTTTTCATACTTTTCGTTATTAGCATCTAATGAGATAAAAATATAATATAACTTTGAAATTAATTAGGTGTCATTGACACTTATAATTTATTTAAGTATAAAATAACAATAAATTAAAGTTAATAATCAGTTTTAAATAAAAGATTCAATTTTAAAAAAATGAAAACTGAAAAATATTTTTTCAAATCTGAAGAAATATTTTTCAATTCTTCATAGTTTGAAGAAATGAAGAAAAAATGAAATACTATTAGAACAAAAAATAAAGTAAAAAGTAAAAAATAAAGCACTATTAGAGATGCTCTTATTCAAATCATGTGTCAATGACCTTACATATCTACAAATGGATTTTTTTTATTATAGATTTGAAAATAATTTTTAATTAGAAATATAAAGATTTAAATCCAGAAAACCTCCAAAATTATAAATACTAATTAAGATTGACATGTATTAGATTTAAAAATTGATATTTATTTTGGATTTGTAAATTATATATATATATATATATATATATTTATTTATATATTTCTAAATCAATTAAAATACACAAACAAATAACACTCTTAAACTTAAACTGCATATTTGATATATATATATATATAATTTCCGTAAAAAGTTCGACGTAATTATGTTGATTAATATGAGTTCTTATTGGACCAAAATATTTTTTTCTTAAAATTATATATAAGATCTACAAAAAATTTCTATATGTACTTATTTTTTTTATAATGAAAGGGTGATATAGATTTTTATCATTTGACTAAAGTGTATATATATATTCATGGAGTACTTTATTCAGTAAAGTTTCAGTGAATCCAAAAAATATAATCGCACTTTGACTGATCAAATAAAACGAAAGATTAAATAGAATTTTTAGTGTCCTTAGACTTTTATTATTAGGCCGTTACTGTTAACTTAATTATTTATATTAAAAAATGATAAATTGATACGAGTTGAACTAGTGATGGGTGCTTACTAGCTCCCACTTTAATGGGGCTAGTGCTTATTCGACGTGATTATTGTCCATTGCTATTTTTGTGA
Source organism: Sinapis alba (assembly GCA_012274485.2). Classification (NCBI taxonomy): domain Eukaryota; kingdom Viridiplantae; phylum Streptophyta; class Magnoliopsida; order Brassicales; family Brassicaceae; genus Sinapis; species Sinapis alba. The sequence goes on along the minus strand of MU105804.1, from coordinate 33,469 downwards.
TAAAGGAAACCGTTGTAAAGAGCTTTACGAATTCTATATAAAGAAAGGCTTACACTACACATTAATTAAATATATATAATCATATTCAGATTCATTCCTATAGTTCGTAAGTTGGATGAACGGATGAGTTAAGAGTATTTCCAATGTATTATATTTTTTACTCCAAAATAAAGTTAAAATTTGTTCTAATATATTATTCCATTTTCTACTCCATAATAAAATATTTATAATATATTATATATTATATTTATTTAAAAACTAGCAATATTATCTTTTATTTATATTATTTGCAAGATAATCCATTTTCAGTTTGTAACATTTCTATTAAATACAATATTAACTATAATTAAAATTTTATTATATAAATAAAATTACTCGACAAGATTTGAAAAAGAAACATTTATTATATTAAAAATTATATTTTTTTTTGTCTGGTGCTTATCTTTTCTTTTTTATATGTATGATCTTTTATGTTTTATTATATTATATATATTTTGTTGCATAAAATAGTTACTACAAGAAAACAATGATTAATGACGACGCATTTCGTAGTTAATTCGTCGTAAAAGAGGTTTTACGACAAATTAACTACGGAACCCATTTCATTGTGAAACGTTCGTCGTAACGCATATTCTCTTGCTATTTCGTCGTAAACTTATGTGGAAAATTTTTGTCGTAAAGTAAAGGTAAATATTTCATCGTAACAGCCACGTAAGAGTTCCACGTATAGAAGACGCTAAATTTCTTCGTAAGTTACACGTAAAGCATTCGACGTAAAGTTCACGTAAAAATTTCCACGTAAAGAACACGTAAAAATTTCCTTGTAAATACACATAAATATTTCCTCGTAAAATAAACGTAAACATTTATTCGTAAATTTATCGTTAATATTTTTGGAATTACTCGTTAAGCAGTTGTAGTTTAGCTACGAATTTGCTTCGATTCTTTTTTTTTTCTACCAAAGAAAAATATAACCAAATTTAATTTTAATATATTTAATTAATAGTGTTGAAAATTTAAATAACAAATCAATACAAAAGTATTTTATAAATATTATAAATATTTAAGTTTCAAATTTATGATACAACAAAAAGAAAGAAAAAAGAACTAAGGGTTGTTCTGCATCTCCCGGAAGAGGTGTTGACTCCTCCTCTCTACTTATGCATCTTCCTCCTGTGTGTGGGACAGCTCTGGAATAGGATGCTGTCGTCGCATCGCCGCCAACATGGTCTCTCATTGCGGATTTCCAGCCGCTATAACGTCCATAAAGAAGCCCTCGACTCCATCCATACGAGCTGTGAATGCAGACTGCGCTGACTCTAAATCGGTACGCAGCTGAGTGACTTCATCATTCCGTCGCTGACCATAAGACGATGTCGCTGTTGGGATATCATTTACGGAACCAATCCTCAATGTATGTTCCTTTTTCTTAAGGACAATCTTAAGAAAAAGATTAATGTTATTGAAAAAGTTATATGAAATGAATTAATAATATATAGAATAATTAATAATTTTTAAAAATTTACCTCCTCGTAAATCTGATCCACTTTAGGAGTGGATAATGTAACGGGTATTCCAACGGGGGACTGTTGGATCAGCTGAGTTTGGCGGTCTTCAATCCGAACAACCACCTCATTGTAGATTTGTTCGGATCTAGGATCTACGAATTGCCCTGACTTGTTCTTGTGAGTCCTTCCGTAAAGATCTTTAAGAGACGGGAGTTCTCCCGTCTCTTTAGCCTAAAAAATATTTAAGAAAATTAGAATATATTTAAAAAATTATTAAAATATTTACCATCTCCAAATAGACACCGGCGTGGGGTTTTTGACCTGTAGAGTGAAGCATCGGTCCGTTGCCGTGCTCATCTTTCGTCTGACGGGAGGCGGAACAACTTTTGGAGACTTTAATGGACGGTTGCAGCTGGTTTTCCATTCTCGTACCCCTTCACTATCCAATCATCCTTCCAGTTGTTGACCGTGTCAAACAATCGACCTTTCGCCTTCCCGATAAACGCTTTCTTCATCCTCTCGTTGACCCCTATGGACCAATGGTATTTTTGCGGTAACAGAAAAAATAAGATTAAAAATTAGTTTAAAATAATAAAAAATCTTAATATAATAAAATAAAGTCTATAGAATTAATTAAAAGTAACTTACAACGAAACATTTGAACCACGTCTTTCTGACGTAGTCCGGCGTCGATTTCCAGTTCGGATGCGGCTGCGGAGAAGTAGCCTTTAATCGTCTTGGTTACGGTCTTAGCGACATAACCGTCAACCCCAAACCTTTAAAAAAACAAAATAAAAATATAATTTATTTATTGTTGTTAATTATAAAATAAAAGAATATTTAACGTACCATAAAGTTCTGTCTGGTCGGCCAGGGTCTAAGACTGGTAAACCTTCTCTGCCTGGCCGAGCGAGGAGGTCCTCTACGGTGTACATAGCGTACAGAGCACTCAGCGTCACCAGCAAATCGGGATGAATCCTGGCCACCATCGGAGGAGGCACCTCCTCTGGAACATGATCATGATGTGCGGGTGGCGCATCAAACCGAGGAACCGGTTGGGGAGTCGGGGACAGTCTTTGAAAAGACTGAGACTTGGGAACAGTCTTCGGAACTGAAGAACCAAATGTTGAAGAAGATGAAGCACCTGTACGACTACCGGGTTCACCAAACATCTCTCTGTAATACGATGTAAGCTTGTTCTTTCTAACCATCTGAAAAATATTTTAATTTTCATTAGTTAACACTTTAAAAATTAACCACATAATCAACACTACTCAACAAATTCCAGAAACCTATCTAAATTTCCTATACTAACCATCTAATCAACACTAATTACCCTTAACTAAACACCTAAGCTAAAATAGAGAGGAATTGGAGAGGACTACCTTGCTAGGAGGAGGAGAGGATTTAGAGACAAAATGAGAAGTGAGAAGCTTTCTATGTATATATAAAAAGTTACATTTCGTCATAACGTCCTCGTGGGCTTACGAGGAAATAGCAAGACCCGTGTTTTCTTTTACGAGGAATTAGCAAGACTTGTGTCTTTTTACAAAGAAGTTACGACGTAATCTGCTTACGTGGAATTAGCAAGGCCTGTATTTTTAAATTTCCTCATAACTTCCTCGGTAATTAACGACGAAATTGCAAGGCTCGTGTTTTTTTAACGAAGAAATTATGAAAAATATATGTGAATTCCTAAAACCCAAAACCGGAAACCCCAAACCCCAAACTTTCTTAACTTATAACTTAATCTCTTCTTTCCATTCTAAACCCCAAACTCTCAAACCCTTTAAAAGACAAAATCAAATTATATAATTAAATTCTCATGATTAAAGAAACTAAACACATGCACTAAGTCTGAAAGTAAATCATATTTTTAAAAAATTACAACATCATTCGGATACATCATTCTCGTCATCACTATAAACATCATCATTTTCATTAAACTCGTCTTTAACAGCTTTGTCTGTGGTATCGTCGGGAAAATCTTTGTACTCATTATTATGAGGATCAGTGAGAAGGATGTCATCCGTTTGTTGTTCAGGTTGCTCGACTTCATTGATGTGTTCTTGCAAAAGTGGTTCTTCTCCACCGATTATTCGTCCACGATGCGTAACTTTGATAACAACTAACCAATTTATTCTCGATTCTCTCATCCGAGGGTATGAAAGGAAGCCAACTTGGTCTTCTTGCGAGACTAATATGAAAGGCTCGAATTTGTTGTACCTTCATCCACCATTGACATCAACTACACTGAATTTGTTAAATCGAACACCTCTGTTGGCGACTGGGTCGAACAATTCACATTTGAAGAGGATGCTTTTCAGATTCAATATCCCTGATAATTCTACTTTAATAATCTCCTGGAAGATCCCGTAGAAATATGTTTTACCTTTCACACATATTCCATAATTATTGGTTTCGCGCTATTTACCATACTCATATGTATGAAAAGTAAAGCATCATGTCAAATACATCAGTGATGTGATGACCTTTGCAAGTGGACATTGAACTAATTCGTGAAACCATGTGGGGTAATCTGGATCGTCATAATCAACCTGCAAAATTAAAGAGAACGTTAAAATTAATCCTACTAACGGTGAATAGATATGCTCCATGACGTCAAAAATGCCGAAGAAAATATCATCTCCAAGTTGTACAATAAAATGAGAATTTTCTCATGAAGTTGTTCTACGACATCCTATTTAAGAGTGTGTGTGTTCAGATCCCTGAAAATGCTCTAATGCCTTGTATATTCCAAAAATAAATAAACACATTAGTAATCATATTATTTATTTGTGCATATTATAGAGTAACAAAGAAATTAATGCGTAATAATATATTACATGCAAGTGTTTCATGTACTTTTGTTGGAAGTAGCTCCGCAAATGCAAAGGGAAGTAGTTGTTGCATAAAGATATGACAATCATGACTCTTCATCCTGGAGAAGTTTTAACCATTTTCAACACATCTAGAGAGATTTGACACATATCCATCGGGAAACTTCACAGCTGATGCCACCCAGTTAAATAACACCGACTTTTGTTGTGAAGACAATCTGAATATCGGAGCGAGAATTTGTCCATTAATTTTTATATGTAACTCGCTTCTTGAGCAAATATCAGGCAAGTCCAACCTCGATTTTTGTTGTCTTTTGTATTCACAATGTTCTCAAAAAAGTTCTTCTCTATATGCATCATATCGAGGTTGTGGCGCAAAAGAAGATCCTTCCAATATGGCAACTCCCAAAATATACTCTTTTTGTGCCAGTTGTGCTTAACTCCATAAACATCAGGCATATTACTGGGAACATGCCAATTACCACTACAACGAATTGTTTTTTGAGCTCCGTAGTAATCGATTTGCGCTTCAATTTGTTTTCCATTTAAATATGAAGGAGGAATGTCTCTCACAACCCTTTTGTGCCTAAACAATTTCTTGTTTTTTCGATATAGATGACTAATGGAAAGAAATCGGCGGTGACAATCAAACCTACTTGTCTTTCTACCGTTTTTTCAGTTGAAATGCATATATCATTCCATTACAATATTGAGGTTGAATGACAGATGCATTTTATGATAGATGCATTTTAACAGAATAGATGCATTTTACGCAATTTATAAAGCTGCGACTTATATTTTAACAGAATATATGCATTTTATGTATAAATAACTAAACTAACGTATGTCAAAATTGAACCAAACATTTTGTTAGTTTGAGGATACATATCCTATATCTATATTATTAAAACTGAAGTACCTTTTGGAACTGTTTGGAAACAGGAATAGCAGAATAAATGAGAATTGTTTGGAAACAAGGATAGCAGAATATATGAGAATTGTTTGGAAACGTGGATAGCATATTAAATACTTTCTTCTATTTACACATTTAGTCATTAAATTTTTTTCTTATTTACAAATTATGCCATTTCATTTAAAACCAAATATCTAAACCAAATATCTAAATATATAAATTAATTAATTAAAATCAAATATCTAAATTAATTGTTATTGATAATCTGATAATATCAAATACAATATAAAACAATTTTAAATATAGTATTACCTTATTTAGTTTAGTAAAATATAAAAATTTCGAAAAATTCAATTATCGAGAAAATAAAATATTATAAAATTAATAATAATTTATTGAAAGCTAATGCAAAAAAAAGGTATTTGTATGTTGTTTTATTTTAAAATAAATTTACAAAAAACAATAAGTTAATATATAAATAGTACAATCACATCAAATTGCATCAAGTTATAAAATTTTAATATAACGTTATGTACAAATAAAAAAAAATATTATCAAACATCTATACTATAAAATAATATATTTTAATATGTATGTAAATTATAAAACATACAAAATACATAATTTTTTTTTATAAAACCAACGGTTTATGAATTTACGTTAAACATAAGTTAAATCAAACACCCGCGCGGGGGCGCGGGTCAAGTTCTAGTTTTTTATTAAATTAGAAGTACAATATAAAATTAACATATTCTTATGTGGTATATTACAACTTTTGCCACAGAATTTATAACTAATCATAAAATCTTCATTAATGATGTTTTTGTAAATTAACAAGACATCAAACATTACATTAATATGCATATACATTGCTTTCAGTTTAAATGGGCCACCAATATTATTGCATTCAGCTAAATCGGATAAATCGTAATGAACCAGTCATTAATAAACAGATTTAAATAACAGATCCAATCAAAACTATTTGGTTTGGATACTTAAATCATAATATGTTGACTACTTTATGTCTAATAGAGCCGATTCAAAGTTTTTTTCCTGTTTTGTTTACTAAAGCAGGTTTTATACATCTTAACATAACCAAAAAACAATTTACAATATTAGACTACTCTCCTTGTCCATCTTAGCATAAACAAAACTTTCAATCCGGTTTATCATACATGATACATGTCGAATACATAAATTATTACTCTAAAATTGTTCTAAAGAAAAATCATTAGACGCATATATTGAAATTAATAATTCACATTAACAAATAATGTTCTCAGACATGCCTATAAAAGGAGGTGAACCAAGTTAATTATAAGAGATCACTCTAATGGTTTGGAATAATACTATTTAACTGGTTAGAGTCGAGCCCTATGTAGTTATATATTCAAAAATTCAGTTGATGTAGACATCAATTCTAGATGTTTATTTATGTACACAAAATTTATATGTTAGTTAATGATCTCATATTTAAATATTGGCTATGATTTTATCTCTATCTTTTTTAAACTCATCTTAATTTTTTACGATCTTATACACATTTTTGGTTCCATCTAATAATATTATGATCATTTATTTTATTCAAAATCCAATCTTATTATTCACATTTGTATTTATTTAATATTTATATTATTATTTATTATAAACAGTTCCACAAATCTGAGACAAATATTTTAACATTTAGAAATTTATTGTTAAAAAAATAATATAAAACTTTGGTTGGACATTATTATACTTGCAACACTTAGCGAGCATCATTACAATTAGCCGCGCAGTTACAAAACCCCTTTTCGTATGAACAACTAACACTAGCACCAGCTCCATGTTTCTTCTTACAGCTATCCAAATATTGTAGTAGAATACACTGCTTGTTTGGGTTTGGAGTTTTATAAGGACACTGTTTTTCGCATCTGTCATCATTCTTGTTATATATAAAAATCTCAAATTTTATTAGGGAGAAAATATATATAAATTTTCTGAAATATAAAAATTAGTTATCAACAAATAACTGCTTATTAAACTATTGTTATAAGAATTATATGTAGAAAAAGAGAAATAGATTTAGCTAGTAAATCTATTTATTTTATTTATTTTGTGAACAAATACTTTTAAAAATTATGTGCACGTTAATAAAAATTACATATAAAATTTGATGTAAGAATAATTACTGTATATAGTGGAAAAGCATAACATATTACCTATAAAATATATAAATCTTAATATATCACATAAATTTATATAAAAACTATAGTTCATCCATATTATGAAAATGTTGGTTAACATATTTGTATGTGCAAGACAAAATGTACATAAAATAGATGATAAAACAATGATCATATTTAAAATTGTTTTATCATAGTAGCTCTTCATCATATATAAACCATATACATTTTCTTTTAAAATGGACTAATATAAAAATAAAACTCTGAAGTACTTCAAGTATGATCCTTTTAATTTTAAAAACAAAATGTTTGACTCAGTTTTATATAATTTTTGCCTTCTGAAATTTATGAATTTTACACAAAAGAGATAATTTAATGCTATATTTTATATAGTAAACAAAAATTATTATATGGAGTTTACAATATATTAAAGTAAAATTTTAAGGATCTAAGTATTATAATCAATTTACTATAGAATGACTATATGCAATATATTAAGATTGAAATACAAACCTAATGAGAGAATGATGAAGATAGTTAAGAACGTAAACAAGAGTTGAAGAGATTTCCTCATCTTGGATTATATAAATGAATTGATAGTAATTTAGAAAGATATGAAGTATTCTATTTTTACAACATAACAAGTATTCTTACTTATATACATAAGAAACTCAGATTAATATGTTTCGTTTTAAACGAATATAATTTAGAAAAATCCAAGTTTTACTCACATAATATGCGAAAGTTTTAGACTCGTTCATTTTCCTATAAATAAATAAAAGGGTATGTGTTCTATGCGTGTAAATAATTTTGATGTTCTCAAAAAGTTATTGTTATTTTTAGAATTATGAATTTATTTAAAGAAATATCAATAAAATACTTTTCCAAACATTACTACTTAAATATACAGTTAGTTAGGTAGATGACCCATGCGTAACATACTTTATATACTGTATTAAAAAATTTGTAAGTATTTGATTATTTTTTTAGTTTATTCATTAAAATAGTGAATATATAGTGACACAGTGTAATATTTAAATAATCGAATTAAATTCAGTTTTAGATTTAGATAGTAAGAGTAATTTTCAGACTGAATTATAACAGTGAAATAAGTTGTGCGGGTAAAGAAAGTAATATAAAGAGGTATAGTTTAATTGTTGTTTATAAGCTGCAAAATATTGTGGTTAAACAAAAAAGGCAGTGCATAATAAAATATTCATGGTAACAAAAAGAAACATGGTGTGGAACCAATAGTAAAATGGTAAATGTTTGTATTTTATATTATGTATTATATATATATATTGAATTTATAAAATAACACTTTTATTTTTTATAAATGAAAATTAGATTACTTATATTTAAACCTAATTATTTATATTTAATAAATTAAAGAAAATGAAATGAAGAAAACAAGTATGATATGAAAAAGGTTCTTTTACGTAGTGCAAAACTTTATATGTGTTTTTAAGTTACAAATGTATTTTTATGTATAAGTCTAAAATTGTTTTTTTTAAAAAAAATATCACCAAACTCACCAGCCCATACTTTCCTATTTCCTATTTTCCTTTTATTTTTAAATATGAAACCATTATATATGTTTTGTGTGTGATATCAAATGAATGGTAACCAAACTTAAATTCTAAGTACTTTTAGTGTTAACCGCATGAAATAGTCATAACCTTTTTCATGAAAAAAAGAGTTCATAATCTCTGTCACCTACTCTTTAACCAAACGGTAACGAAGTTAGTGTCCTGGTGTTATCAGAGTTATCATAAGTTTTCCTTTAATACTATTTAATTAGTTAGAGTGGAGCCCTATGTAGTTATATATTCAAAAATTCAGCTTATGTAGACAACTTTAGAGGTTTTCAAGTTAGTGCCTTAACTTAGTATAGATAATCAACTCTAGATGTTTATTTATGTACACAAAATTTACATGTTAGTTGATGATCTCACAATTAAATATTAGCTGTGATTTCATCTCTATCTTTTTTTAAACTCATCTTAAGTTTTTACGATCTTATACACAATTTTGGTTCCATCTAATAATATTGTGATCATTTATTTTATTTAAAGTCCAATCTTGTTATTCAAATTTTTATTTATTTAACATTCATATTATTATTTATTATAAAAAGTTCCACAAATTTAAGACAAACATTTTAATATTTAGAAATTTATTGTTAAAAAGATAATATAAAACTTTGGTTGGACATTATTATATTCGCAACACTTAGAGAGCACCCTTACAATTAGCCGAACAGTTACAAAATCCCTTTTCGTCTGAACAACTACCAGCAGCACCAGCTCCATATTTCTTCTTACAGATATCCAAACATTGTACTGGAACACAACGCTTGTTTGGGGTTGGAGTTTTATAAAGACACTGTTTTTTCGCATCTGCCATCATTCCTGTTATATATAAAATTTTCAAATTTTATTAAGGAGAAATATATATTAAAAAATTCTGGAATATAAAACTTATTTATCAACAAAAACTGCTTAATAAACTATTGTTATAAGAATTATAATAAAAAATAGAAATAGATGAAGCTAATAAAAAAATGAGTATATGATTTGTTCAAAAATTACTTTTATTTTTGAAAAAATACTTTTAAAAATTATGTAGATGTTAATAAAAATTACATATAAAATTAACTATAAAATTCTTGTTAATGACATATATAACCTTTTAGTATTGTATAATGTATATTATATATATATTTAGAGTTATATAGTGTATTTAAATATATTTTTGATATCAAGTAGGTATAATACTTTTACAACCAATTGTAAAAACATACACGTCCTGTTTTACATGTATTGATACTGATAAAACAATGAAGATGTTTAAATTTTATTTATCATAGTAGCTCTTGATTATATATAAACTCTATAAATTATTTTTTAAAAATAGAATAATATAAGAAGAAAAACTCTGAAGTAATTCAAGTAAGATCCTTTTAATTTTAAAACAAAAATGTTTGACTCAGTTTTCTATATTTTTTGCCTTCTCAAAATTTATGAATTTTACACAAAAGATATAATTTAATGTTATACTTTATATAGTAAACAAAATATATTTTATGAGGTTTACAATATATTAAAAATATTTTTTTTAAGGATTTGAGTATTATAATCAATTTACTATAGAATGGCTATATGTAATGTATTAAAATATAAATACAAACCTAGCGAGAGAATGATGAAGATAGTTAAGAATGTAAACAAGAGTTGAAGAGATTTTCTCATTTTGGATTATAGAAATGAATTGATAGTGTGTTAAAATTTAGAAAAGAGATGAAGTATTATGTTTTCACAACATAAAAAGTATGCTTACTTATATACATAATAAAACTCTAATTTAAGAAACTCACGTTAATATGTTCTGATTTAAACGAATCTAATTTAGAAAAATCCAAGTTTTGCTCACATAATATGTGAAAGATTTAAACTCATTCATTTTCCTATAAAAATAAAAGGGTATGTGTCATATACGTGTCAATAACTTTGATATTCTAAAAAAATTATTGCTATTTTTAGAATTATATATTTATTTAAATAAATGTCAATAAAATATCTTTTCAAATATTACTATTTAAATATACAGTTAATTAGGTAGATGGTCCACGCGTAACATACTTTATAGGCTGTATTAAAAATTTAGTAAGTATATGACTATTATTTTTTCATTTATTCATTAAAAAGTGAATATATATTGAAAAGTGTAATATTTAAATAATTGAATTAAATTCAGTTTTAGATTTACATATTAAGAGTAATTTTTAGACTGAAATGGTAACAGTGGAATAAGTTGTGCGGGTAAAGCGGGTAATATAAGGCGGTACAATTTAACGATTGTTTTATAAGCTGTGGAATATTGACGGTTAAACCCCAAAAATTGCATAATAAAATATTCATGGTAACAAAAAGAAATATGGTGTGGAATCAATAGTAATGGTAAAAATTTGTATTTTATATTATGTATTATATATATATATATATATATATACTAAAATTTTCAAATATCAATTTATTTTTTATAAAGAAAATGAGATTATTTATATTATAAACCAAATTATTTATATTTAATAAATAAAAGAAATGAAATGAATTGAAGAAAACAAGTTTGACATGAAAAAAAATCTTTTACGTATCTAGCAAACGTGCAAAAATTTATATGTGTGTTTTAAGTTACAAATGTATTTTATGTATAGGTCTAAAATTGTTTAAAATAAAACAATATCACTAACTCACCAGCCCACACTTTCCTATTTCCTATTTTCCTTTTATTTTATATATGTGTTGTGTGTGAAATCAGATGAATGGTAACAAAACTTAAATTCGAAGTAGTTTTAGTGTTAACGGCATGAAATATTCATCACTTTTTTCAAAAAAAAAGAGAGTTGATTATCTCTCACACCCACTCTTTAACCAAATGTTAACGAGGTTAGTTTCCAGGTGTTAACAAAGGTTTCATATTTTCCTTTAATACTATTTAACTGGTTAGGGTCTAGCCCTGTGTAGCTATATATTCAAAATTCAGCTGATGTCTAACTTTAGAGGCTTTCAAGTTAGTGCCTTTTACTTAGTATATACAATCAACTCTAGATGTTTATTTATATAGTCAAAAATTACATGTTAGTTGATGATCTCACATTTAAATATTATCTTCTTTTTTTTTTAACTCATCTTAAGTTTTTACGATCTTATACACAATTTTGGTTCCATCTAATAATTTTGTGATCATTTATTTTATTTAAAGTCCAATGTTTTTATTCACATTTGTATTTGTTTAACATTCATATTATTATTTTATTTAAATAGTTCCACAAATCTGAGAAAGACATTTTAACACTTAGAATTTTTTTTGTTAAAAAGATAATATAAAACTTTGGTAAGACATTATTATATTCGCAACACTTAGCGAGCACCCTTACAATCAGCCGAGCAGTTACAAAATCCCTTTTCGTCTGAACAACTACCAGCAGCACCAGCTCCATATTTCTTCTTACAGATATCCAAACATTGTACTGGAACACAACGCTTGTTTGGGGTTGGAGTTTTATAAGGACACTGTTTTTTCGCATCTGCCATCATTCCTGTTATATATAAAATTTTCAAATTTTATTAAGGAGAAATATATATTAAAAAATTCTGGAATATAAAACTTATTTATCAACAAAAACTGCTTAATGAACTATTGTTATAAGAATTATAATAAAAAATAGAAATAGATGAAGCTAATAAAAAAAAAAGAGTATATGATTTGTTCGAAAAATTACTTTTATTTTTGAACAAATACTTTTAAAAATTGTGTACATGTTAATAAAAATTACATATAAAATTTTGATATTTTAAGAACAATTACTGTATATATTGGAAAATCATAACATATTACATATAATATATATATAAATCTCAATATATCACATAAATTTATATAAAAACTATAGTTCATCCATATTATGAAAATGTTGGTTAACATTTTTGTATGTGCAGGACAAAATGTACATAACTAACTGATAAAACAATGAAGATGTTTAAAATTGTTTTATCATAGTAGCTCTTCATTATATATAAACTCTATACATTATTTTTTTCAAATAGAATGATATAAGAAGAAAAACTCTGAAGTAATTCAAGTAAGATCCTTTTAATTTTAAAACAAAAATGTTTGACTCAGTTTTCTATATTTTTTGCCTTCTCAAAATTTATGAATTTTACACAAAAGATATAATTTAATGTTATACTTTATATAGTAAACAAAAAATATTTTATGAGGTTTACAATATATTAAAAATAAATTTTTAAGGATTTGAGTATTATAATCAATTTACTATAGAATGGGTATATGTAATGTATTAAAATATAAATACAAACCTAGCGAGAGAATGATGAAGATAGTTAAGAATGTAAATAAGAGTTGAAGAGATTTTCTCATTTTGGATTATAGAAATGAATTGATAGTGTGTTAAAATTTAGAAAAGAGATGAAGTATTATGTTTTCACAACATAAAAAGTATGCTTACATATATACATAATAAAACTCTAATTTAAGAAACTCACGTTAATATGTTCCGATTTAAACGAATCTAATTTAGAAAAATCCAAGTTTTGCTGTGAAAGATTTAAACTCATTCATTTTCCTATAAAAATAAAAGGGTATGTGTCATATACGTGTCAATAACTTTGATATTCTAAAAAAATTATTGCTATTTTTAGAATTATGTATTTATTTAAATAAATGTCAATAAAATATCTTTTCAAATATTACTATTTAAATATACAGTTAATTAGGTAGATGGTCCACGCGTAACATACTTTATAGGCTGTATTAAAAATTTAGTAAGTATATGACTATTATTTTTTAATTTATTCATTAAAAAGTGAATATATATTGAAAAAGTGTAATATTTAAATAATTGAATTAAATTCAGTTTTAGATTAACATATTAAGAGTAATTTTTAGACTGAAATGGTAACAGTGGAATAAGTTGTGCGGGTAAAGCGGGTAATATAAGGCGGTACAATTTAACGATTGTTTTATAAGCTGTGGAATATTGACGGTTAAACCCAAAAAATTGCATAATAAAATATTCATGGTAACAAAAAGAAATATGGTGTGGAACCAATAGTAATGGTAAATATTTGTATTTTATATTATGTATTATATATATATTAAATTTCTAAAATATCAATTTATTTTTTATAATGAAAATGAGATTATTTATATTATAAACCTAATTATTTATATTTAATAAATAAAAGAAATGAAATGAAATGAAGAAAACAAGTTTGATATGAAAAAAAATCTTTTACGTATCTAGCAAACGTGCAAAAATTTATATGTGTGTGTTTAAGTTACAAATGTATTTTATGTATAGGTCTAAAATTGTTTAAAATAAAAAAATATCACCAACTCACCAGCCCACACTTTCCTATTTCCTATTTCTTATTTTCCTTTTATTTTATATATGTGTTGTGTGTGAAATCAGATGAATGGTAACAAAACTTAAATTCTAAGTAGTTTTAGTTTTAACGGCAAGAAATATTCATCACTTTTTTCAAAAAAAAAAAGAGAGTTGATTATCTCTCACACCTACTCTTTAACCAAATGTTAACGAGGTTAGTTTCCAGGTGTTAACAAAGGTTTCATATTTTCCTTTAATACTATTTAACTGGTTAGGGTCTAGCCCTGTGTAGCTATATATTCAAAATTCAGCTGATGTCTAACTTTAGAGGCTTTCAAGTTAGTGCCTTTTACTTAGTATATACAATCAACTCTAGATGTTTATTTATATAGTCAAAAATTACATGTTAGTTGATGATCTCACATTTAAATATTATCTTCTTCTTTTTTAACTCATCTTAAGTTTTTACGATCTTATACACAATTTTGGTTCCATCTAATAATTTTGTGATCATTTATTTTATTTAAAGTCCAATGTTTTTATTCACATTTGTATTTGTTTAACATTCATATTATTATTTTATTTAAATAGTTCCACAAATCTGAGAAAGACATTTTAACACTTAGAATTTTTTTTGTTAAANTTGAATTAAATTCAGTTTTAGATTTACATATTAACAGTAATTTTTAGACTGAAATGGTAACAGTGGAATAAGTTGTGCGGGTAAAGCGGGTAATATAAGGCGGTACAATTTAACGATTGTTTTATAAGCTGTGGAATATTGACGGTTAAACCCAAAAAATTGCATAATAAAATATTCATGGTAACAAAAAGAAATATGGTGTGGAACCAATAGTAATGGTAAGTATTTGTATTTTATATTATGTATTATATATATATATATATATATTAAATTTGTAAAATATCAATTTATTTTTTATAATGAAAATGAGATTATTTATATTATAAACCTAATTATTTATATTTAATAAATAAAAGAAATGAAATGAAATGAAGAAAACAAGTTTGATATGAAAAAAAAATCTTTTACGTATCTAGCAAACGTGCAAAAATTTATATGTGTGTTTTAAGTTACAAATGTATTTTATGTATAGGTCGAAAATTGTTTAAAATAAAAAAATATCACCAACTCACCAGCCCACACTTTCCTATTTCCTATTTCCTATTTTCCTTTTATTTTATATGTGTTGTGTGTGAAATCAGATGAATGGTAACAAAGTTTGTTTGGGTTTGAAGTTTTATAAGGACACTGTTTTTTTCGCATCTGCCATCATTCATGTTATATATAAGAAATTTAAATTTTGTTAAGGAGAAGTATATATAAATATTCTGAAATATAAAACTTATTTATCAACAAAAACTGCTTAATAAACTATTGTTATAAGAATTATAAGCAAAAAGGAGAAATAGATTTAGCTAGAAAATTAAAAATGAACATCTTATTTGGTCAAAAAATATTTTTATTTTGTGAAGAAATACTTTTAAAAATTGTGTGCATGTTAATAAAAAATACATATAATTTTTTATGTTTTAAGAACAATTACTTTATATATTGGAAAAGTATAACATATTACCTATAATATATATAAATCTCAATATCTAACATAAATTTATATAGGAACTATAGTTCATCCATATTGTGAAAATGTTGGTTAACAAATGGACAAAATGTACATAAATAGCTGATAAAAAATGAAAATGTTTAAAATTGTTTGATAATAGTAGCTCTTCATTATATATAAACTCTATATTTTTTTTAAATGGACTAATATAAAGATAAAACTCTGAAGTAATTCAAGTATGATCCTTTTAATTTTAAGACAAAAAAGTTTGACTCTGTTTTCTATATTTTTTGCCTTCTGAAAATTTATGAATTTTACACAAAAGAGATAATTTAATGCTATTATTTATATAGTAAAAAAATTATTTTATGAGGTTTACAATATATTAAATTGAAAATTTAAGGGATCTAAGTATTATAATCAATTTACTATAGAATGACTATATGCAATGTATTAAAATGTTAATACAAACCTAGCGAGAAAATGATGAAGATAGTTAAGAACGTAAACAAGAGTTGAAGAGATTTCCTCTTTTGAATTATAGAAATGAATTGATAGTGAGTTAAAATTTAGAAAAGAGATGAAGTATTATATTTTTACAACATAAAAAGTATTCTTACTTATATACATAATAAAAATCTAATTGAAGAAACTCAGGTTAATATGTTCCCATTTAAACGAATCTAATTTAGAAAAATACAAGTTTTGCTCCCATAATATGTGAAAGTTTTAGGCTCGTTCATTTTCGTATAAATAAATAAAAGGGTATGTGTCATATGGGTGTCAATAATTTTGAAATTCTTAAAAAGCTATTGCTATTTTTAGAATTATGTATTTATTTAAATAAATATCAATAAAATACGTTTTCAAACATTAGTATTTAAATATACAATTAATTAGGTAAATGGCCCACTAGTAATATACTTTATAGACTGTATTAAAAATTTAGTAAGTATATGATTATTTTTTTAGTTTATTCATTAAAATAGTTAATATATAGTGAAAACAGTGTAATATTTAAATAATTGAATTAAATTCAGTTTTAGATTTAGATAGTAAGAGTAATTTTTAGACTGAATTGTAATAGTGGAATAAGTTGTGCGGGTAAAGCGGATAATATAAGACGGTACAGTTTACTGTTATTTTATAAGTTGTGGAAATATGGTGGGAAACCAATAGTAAAATGGTAAATTTTTGTATTTTATATTATGTATTGTATATATATTGAATTTCTAAAATAACACTTTTATTTTTTATAACTGAAAATTAGATTACTTAGATTTTAAACCTAATTATTTATATTTAATAAATTAAATAAAATGAAATGAAGAAAACAAGTTTGATATGAAAAAGGTTATTTTACATATCTAGTAAACCTGCAAAATTTTATATGTGTGTTTTAAGTTACAAATGTATTTTATGTATAGCTCTAAAATTGTTTAAAATAAAAAAAAAACATATCACCAAACTCACCAGCCCACACTTTCCTATTTCATATTTTCCTTTTATTTTTAAATATGAAACCATTATATATGTTTTGTGTGTGAAATCAGATGAATGGTAACAAAACTTAAATTCTAAGTAATTTTAGTGTTAACCACATGAAATATTTATAACTTTTTTCAAGAAAAAAAGAGTTGATAATCTCTCTCACGTACTCTTTAACCAAATAGTAACGAAGTTAGTTTCTGGTGTTATTAGAGTTTTCATAAGTTTTCCTTTAATACTATTTAATTTGTTAGAGTCAAGCCTTATGTAGTTAGGTATTCAAAAATTCAGTTGATGTAGACATATTTAGAGGCTTTCAAGTTAGTGCCTTTTACTAAGTATAGATAATCATATTTATGTACACAAAATTTACATGTTAGTTGATGATCTCACATTTAAATATTGGCTGTGATTTCATCTCTATCTTTAAAAAAAAAATCATGTTAAGTTTTACGATTTTATACACAATTTTCGTTCCATCTAATAATTTTGTGATCATTTATTTTATTTAAAGTCCAATGTAGTTATTCACATTTGTATTTATTTAACATTCATAATATTATTTATTATAAATATTTCCACAAATCTGAAACAAACATTTTAACAATTAGAAATTTATTGTTAAAAAGATAATATAAAATTTTGGTTGGACATTATTATATTCACAACACTTAGCGAGCACCCTTACAATTAGCCGCGCAGTTACAAAACCCATTTTCGTCTGAACAACTACCACTAGCACCAGTTCCATGTTTCTTCTTACGGATATCTAAACATTGTAGTGGAACACAACGTTTGTTTGGGTTTGGAGTTTTATAAGGACACTGTTTTTTCGCATCTGCCATCATTCATGTTATATATAAAAATCTCAAATTTTACTAAGGAGAAATATATATAAATTCTCTGAAATATATAACTTATTTATCAACAAAAACTGTTTAATAAACTATTATTATAAGAATTATAAGCAAAAAAAAATAGATTTAGCTAGTAAATAAAAAATGAGCATCTTATTTGGTCAAAAAAAATATTTTTATTTTGTGAACTAATACTTTTATAAATTGTTTGCATGTTAATAAAAAATTACATATAAAATTTTGATGTTTTAAGAAAAATTACTGTATATATGGGAAAAGTATAACATATTACCTATAATATATATAAATCTCAATATATCACATAAATCTATATAAGAACTATAGTTCATCAATATTATGAAAATGTTGGTTAACATATTTGTATGTGCATGACAAAATGTACATCAATAGCTGATAAAAAAAATGAAAATGTTTAAAATTGTTTTATAATAGTAGCTCTTCATTATATATAAACTCTATACATTTTTTAAGTGGAATAATATAAAAATAAAACTCTGAAGTACTTCAAGTATGATCTTTTTAATTTTAACACAAAATGTTTGACTCAGTTTTCTATATTTTTTTTACTTCTGAAAATTTATGAATTTTACACAAAAGAGATAATTTAATTCTATAATTTATATAGTAAACAAAATTATTTTATGAGGTTTACAATGTATTAAAATTAAAATTTAAAGGATCTAAGTATTATAATCAATTTACTATAGAATGACTATATGCAATATATTAAAATGTAAATACAAGCCTAGCGAGAGAATGATGAAGATAGTTAAGAATGTAAACAAGAGTTTAAGAGAATTCCTCATCTTGGATTATAGAAATGAATGGATAATGAGTTAAAATTTAGAAAAAAGATGATCACAATATTCCGCAGCTTATAAAACAACAGTTAAACTAATCACAATATTCAGCAGGTTGTGATCAATTTAACTGTTGGCAGACTTCATTTTGTGGAGCATGTTGATGTGGACAACAATGGAACTATAACATTAGAGGAGTGGAGAGATTTTCTTTTGTTGTACCCTTATGAAGCTACCATTGATCATAATCTACTTGAAAGTTAAAATGCATATGTCATTCCATTACAATATGGAAAAAATAATCTTCCATGAGTAGTCTATCCAAACAACATTCTACAGGCAGGAAAGTCACGTATGGTCCACAAAAGCATCGCTCGCATCGTAAAATTCGTCTTCGTTGAGCAGTCATACGTCCTCACCCCTGTTGACAATAAATCTTTCAAATCTCTTATCAAATCTTTCAAATCTTTTATTAAAATATTTCAATGCTCTTGCATCTGATGGATGAGTCATCTCACCATCTGTCTGAGTATGCTCGGCATGCCATCTCATCCCTCTAGTAGTCTGCTCAGATTGGTACAATCTTTTCAATATGTTTGTAATTGGTAGGTACCACATCCTTTGGTACGGTACCCTATTATGTCCTCGTCCTTGCGGTTTGAAACGTGGCTTCTTGCAGAATCGACATTCTTCTAACTTCTCATCATCTCCCCAGTAGATCATGCAATTATCGATGCAAACGTCTATCATCTCTGAAGGCAACCCAAGACTATAAGCCAGTTTATGAATCTCATAATAAGAATCATCATATACATTGTCTTCCGGAAAATACTCTTTAAACAAGTCTTCCCATGTCTTCATGCAACTTTCAGGTAGATTGTGATCATTTTTAGTACTTATCATTCAACCTAAAAGACAGATGTAACTATAACTTTATATTGTGTAACATGTTAAACTGATCACAACCTGAAAGAAAGAAAAGAGATGATCACAATATTCCGCAGCTTACAAAACAACTGATTTTTTTGTTTAACCGCCAATATTCTGTAGCTTATAAAACAACAGTTAAACTGTACCGTGTTATATTACCTGTTTTACCCGCACAACTTATTCCATTGTTACCATTCAGTCTAAAAATTACTCTTACTATCTAAATCTAAAACTGAATTTAATTCAATTATTTAAATATTACACTGTTTTTACTATATATTAACTATTTTAATGAATAAACAAAAAAAATCAAATCATTACTAAATTTTAATACAGTCTATAAAGTATGTTACACAAAACGCATCTGTCAGTCTATAACGTATGTTACACAAAATGCACATTTCCTACCTATGGGATATTGTATGGATAGATTACACATGGGAGATTATCTTGTCCATATTGTAATGGAATGACGGATGTGTTTCAACTTTCAGATAGACTCTTTAAACAAGTTTGCCCATGTATTCATGCAACTTTTAGGTAGATTGTGATCAGTTTTAATATTCATCATTCTAGCAGCCAACGATAATTTAGAGAGACCTTCTCTACACCCACGGTAAAGTGGCTGATTCGCAGCATCTAACATTTCATAAAAAAAAAAACGTAGATACAATCCAAGAAGTTTAAGTAGTACTCGATATGTTTACGTAGTTAATGGTATAGTATTTGGGATAGTATTCGATGGTAGAAGAGGAGAACTACCATTGATACAAGTAATACGTTTACTAGTTGGCCAAGTAGGATTTTTAATGATAATGATCATGATCGAAGTAAGGGTATTAATATTGTAAGAGGTACATGAAACCAAATATAGTAATTTGACGTGAAACCTCTATTTATTAAATGCTTCCATACATTGAATATATATTTTCACGTTAATTCCTCGTAAAACAGACGTTATTTTACGAGGTCATTTTTTCCTTATTAATTTTCTTTGCTAATAATGTGTTTTCTTGTATTGAATTCATTAGATGTCTATTTATATAATTAAGAAATATTAACAGTAAATTTTATAATATATATAGTAAAATAGTATTAATATGCTTATTTATAATAATATTTTATTAAAAACGAAAATATTTAAATATGGAAGACCATTTTATAAATAAAAAAGTTTAACTTCATTTTGGAATAATGAATTGGTTTACTCTATATTTGGAGTACATGTCTATTATTCTATTTTAAATGAGTTTTGGAATGAAATTACAGATGACTTTACTGTAAAATAAAATTTAGAGCGGGTTTTGGAGTGAAGTTGGAGATATTCTAAATGGTTTTTGTATGACCACTTAAATGGATCACTTCTATATGACCACTTAATATGAATAGACATGTTGTAGTTTCTTACAACATGTCTATTCATATTATCATATAAAAAGTCTAGTTGGAGTGCATATATTTTTAAATTTTTGTTTTTTTAAAGACTCTTAATTAACAATCAGTCAACTTTCACTAGTTACAAGCTATGAACGCATCTACAACGTCTATACGTAACCAAGAATAGCTCTTTTCACAAGCAGTGGTTATGAGCTCTTTCTTGTTGTTAATGTGCTTTTGTTTGTGGGGGCTACACGATTTTTTCCTTATTTTGGTTGTGGTTGCCAACTCGCCATTAACAATGGGTTTGAAATGACCATTAACCAACCAATCACACACATCCAGAATACATACAAATATATAACAAATCTCTTCTCTCTAGCCTCTCTCTTCTTTCCTTGGTACAACCAATGTTGAGTTTTGTTTTTCCAATGGACGTCGCTGCATGCCAAAGGTGACCAACGGACCGTCCTTCTTCTACTTGCTTTCTCCATCCCTTCCTCCCAGTCGATCTTCGATTTTCTCCAGCAAATTTAGGCGAGTCCGTGTTTCTCTACGGTTTATATTTGGAGCTCTCCCTGCTCATGGCACAGGCTGAGGGGCATCACGGCACTAAAGGATGGCATCTGCACTTTCGAGACTCTGTTTCTTTGGATAAGGGGAGGTTGTCTGGTCATGGACAAGCGCTAGATTGAGTGAAGGCGTGTGGATAAGGGGAGGTTATGTCCTCTATGTGTGGTGGTGGTATGTGTGCGGTCGTGGTCGGGTTGGGTTTGTGACTTCGCAGATCTCAAACTCTTCGTCTCATTCTTCCACTGGTGATCTAAGGTAGGTGTGTGTGTGTGTGTGTGACAGTGTCGGCCTCCCCGACTATGAAGCACGGGGACGGCAATTCACCGCCGTCTCACGTACCAGCGGCGCTTCCGGGACGGGGACGTGGTGGGGACGGCATGGGGACATTTCCGAAACGTTTCCCAGACGGTGGGGACGGGAGAGGTTTTTGGGGAAGTCGTCTAATTGTTTTCGAAACGTTTCCGAAACGTTTTTGGGGGAGGACGTATAGTTTTGTATAAAAAAGGATTATTTACTTCTTCTTTTTTTTTAGTTTTGGAAAATAATTAAAAAAAAAAAGAAATACATCCTTATATATATATATATGATTAGGGTTACAAAGTTTTAATTCATCTTCTCTTAACCTTAAACAAACTCTTATTCTCTTCATCTTTTTCTCAATTGTCAATTTTATTTAAGATGATATGATGGTGTTTTATTTTATATAAGAATTATGTTTTGGTTTTAATATTTATCAATATATATATATATATATATATATTTATAGACGTATCCATGCCGTACCCGTATTCATAAATTTTAAGTTTAGCCATTTCCGGTCCCCGCCCCCGTCCCCGTATCCGTCCCCGATTCCCGCATGCTCAGGTGGCAACGTGCTTAGATGCGGACGTGTGATACTGTGGTGCATGTAGTTGCGTGTGTGGCAGATCAAATCATTATTTTCACTGCCATCACGGTGGACTTTGCTTGTTTGGCCGTACGGCAGTTAGACAATCGAGCTGTTCATTCTTTTGTCTGGAAGGTTAGCAGTTTGGCAGTCTGCTTTTCTTATGTGGATTTTCGATCCAATGGGTGTATATGGTTTCGGTGGGGTGGGCTGGAGGTGGCAATCTTTGCCGGGTATTTTGGGTGTGTTTTCTTTTGTGTTTGGATTCTTGGTTTCTGACACGTTTGTGTAGGTTCTTGGAAGCTATAAGGATCAGGGGCGGATCCAGGTTGAAGAAGGGTGTGGCATGTGCCCCACACTCCTTTTTGTTTTTCCTTAAGTAGTTTGACCAATACTTATTTATATACCCTTAAGTTATATATTTGTTGCACTATGTGCCGCTATACTAAATACTACTCTAGATCTGCCCCTAATAAGGACCGTTGTTTCAAGGTTTGAGGACAGTAGTTTGTGGTGGCAGGCTCTCAACTTCGACCAGCCTTTGTTTATTTGGTCTGAAGCCGTCTCGTTGCTTAGCTGATCGATAGGTTTTGTTTCAGCTATTGCTTCGAACTGAGGCCTTTCTCGTTTTTGTTCTGTTGTTTTAGTTTATTTTTGGTATTTTACTACAAATAGAAACTTTCTATGACAAAAACTTGAAATTGATATAATATTTACCATTTTACCAAAAAAAATAATATATATATATATATACAACAAATGTAATGCATCTTAGTATTTAAGTAACTACAAACAAGGTGGCCGATACATCGGCTAAAGTTAGATCATCGAATATGACGTCTTATAGTTTTCATTATTGTGTTCCAACAATGATTTCTAGTCTTTTACATGAAGACTTTGTAACATCACCTTTATCTTAATGAAAGCAAGAAGTTAAAAGAAAAACAATATAAATTCTTCTGTTATTTTTGCCACTTTGTCATTTTAATATTTCAATACAATTAATATTTATTATAAAATGCATTGATATTGCAAATAATTTTATCCATCTCAAATGTTAATGGTTAAATATTTATAGTTATAAGAACACAAATACATTTCAATTGTTTTTTAATCTATGTAAAAAATGTTAAAGTGATTTCTTTGCAAAAATTAAGTATTATATATGCATATGCATATTTGAACTCTATACCAAACGTAAAAATAATGAAAATCCGAACGTGCAATCAGAATATTATACATTCCAGTATAAATGGTCAAAAAGATAACCGTTATAGAAGAAACTGAACCAATCAACATTAATTTGAGAAATGAACCAAACCGTAAACTTAACCCATCCAATATCCGTTTTGAAGATGTAACTTTACAGACTTGAGTCTTAGATCAAAGGCTTGTTTCTGTTATCTCGCATAATCCAGAGCTCAAGAGTCAAGAAACTATCCATTGCCAACAAAATAAAAAAAGAATGACTAACACCAAGAAAAATGTGTATATGGCTCTAATCAAGAGCCATGTTTTTCTTCATAGCTTCATAAACAATGTATGTAATGCTTGCAGCTGGAACTACTTTGAGAAGATTAGGTAACAGTCCTCTGTAGAATCCTCTCAGACCTTCACCTCTCATCGTTTTCATAAACTCTTGTTTCATTGTCGTCTCTGAACTATCTGCTTGCATTCTGACAGGACAAGAATCAAAACTTGTTAAGCAAGAAAAAAAAAAGATAAAAAAATTTGCAACTCTTTTTGTTTTTTTTTTTGTTTTACCTTGTTCTTACAACCTGTAACGGGTAAACGCATGATGCTCCAAGAGCTCCTGATGTCATTCCACAGCTAAGTTGTATCAGTGGACCCGGCTCTGCAGATTTTTGGAAGTTATATCAGTATATCATATCATATAACCATCATCTAAGGGGTTTTGATGCACTGACTAACCGGTGTCTTGAAGAATGTATGTTCTAGACAAGTCTTTTAGCGTTTCATATGCAGCTAAGTCGATACCTGCATAAGGTATAATCCCAAGAAGAGACGGAAAGAGACCTTTATAGAACGCTCGAGGTCCCTCTCTCACCCATATATCTTTTGTAAGCTTCCACAACTTTGGCGCCTTTCCACTTTCACTTACACAAGTCTGTAACCGAGTCTTCACAAGATCCATAGGGTAAATAGCGGTTTGAGCCACCGCACCAGCCATTCCACCAGCCAAAAGCCTCGCACTCGTACCAATATCACCTTCTTCTCCCCCAATTATAGGTTTCAGCATCTCGTAAGCACAAAACTTTATGGCGCTTTCAGGAGCAACCTTCATTACATTTAACCCATTACCTCTGAAGAAACCCCTCAACTTATCTTCTCTCCATATCTTCTTGATGGTCGGGAGGACCCCAGCGTGTGCTCTCTGAACTTGCAAAACAACTTTCAAGCGATCAAGAGGCGCTGTAGCAGTTCTTGATACAGCTCCAGCTAATCCTCCTGCGAGAAGCAACCTGCTTCTTTTAACATGTTTGCTTATACCATCTGGTATAACAGCTTGCTCTCCGATGTCTATCAAACACACTCTTTCCCAGTGATGATATATGTTCTCAATGGTAGCTTCATGAGGGTATAACAAAAGAAAATCCCTCCACTCCTCGAATGTTATAGTTCCATTGTTGTCCTTATCAACATGCTCCACAAAACGAGCGAGTTCCTCATCATCTATTTCAATACCTACAAGAACATAACTGTGGGGGCTTATGTAGGTTTGAGGATACTCAACAATCAAAAGCTAAAACATTAAAAACTAAAACCAATGTTCAAGAAATTGTCAGGCGTTAATTAGGCGATTTATAGGAGATTACTGATTACTGGGCGTTTAGACCGTTTTTTTGAACATCTAAGCCGATTTAGTTTAGATCTGATTTACCGCAGACGCTGTTTAGACTGATTTTTTTAGAATACTGATTACAACATATTATGATATTCACTGTAAACAAACTACTTCAATGCCTACTATATCTCAGAGATCGGGAATTCTAAAATACACTAAGTAATATATAAATGGTTAAGGTCAATCTACTTATCACCAATTGATTTTAAGTTGGAACCCTAAAATAAACTCATATCTAACATTCTATCTGAGCAAACATCTTAAATGTCTCCTAATTAATATAACCCTCTCAACTGGGTATAACTATCGTACTACCGAGTATAAATTCCCTAAATTCTTCAAAATTTCTAACCAGTAAGAGTCATTATCTTGAAGAGGGGTATTACCTTATTAGGGATACTATATTTCACATCGGAAATTCTAAAGAACACTAAGTAATATGAAGAGTTAAGGTCAATCCAATTATCACCTATTGCTTTTAAGTTGGAAACTCATAATAAACTCGAATATAACCAATGTTCAAGAAATTGATAGACAGTAACTAGACCCTTTGTAAGGGATTATTGATTATGCAAGTGCCTAAACCGAACTTTTGAACTTGGCAACTATGGCGCTAACTAGACCCATTTTTAAAATAATGATTAAAACATATTCACTGTAAACAAACTTACTAGTAGAGATAAATAAGCGATCAGTAATACACTATCAAAGTCCACAAATTCAATAAAAGGTTGGAACTTTACATAACGTTAGTCTATCACGTACCAGCCTTAACCAGAGCCTCCCATAACTCCTCAGGCAAAATGCAGCCGTTGTGAGCGACATCAATAGCTTGGAAGATCCTGTAAAGCTCAAGCTCCTTAGCGTCAATGTAACGACGAAACTCGTGGTAATCAACGCGCCCATCTCTGTTGGCGTCGCAGACTCTGAACAAGTCCCTAGCGTACTTGTACTCGGGAGGAATCTGAAGCGAAGCTAGACCCTTTTCGATCTGGGCGTAATCTAAGAACCCTAAACTCGAATTATCGAAGAAATCGAATAAACTGCGAACCCTCATCTCCCTATCCTCGTTGGTTTCTCGTAACGCTAACAGAACGTGGTCCATCGTGATGGGTACGGGCTTCTTCATTGATGATTCGGGATCAAATCGAGATTTTCTAAGATGAGTAAACAACGGGAAAAAAAGGAAGAATCTTTCACCTTTTTTGGGGTTTGAATGATTCTACGGATCGTTCATGTTCTGGAGAGAGTGGAGAATTCTGGGTTTGGGTTTTGAAAGACGACCGGTGAAGGAAACTCCGGCGTCTTCTGTTAACCGTGAGTGACGGTAACACAGGTACCAATCTCTTTCTCTATCTTCTTCCCTCGCCTATCTGCGTCCTCTCTATAGTGCGGCAGGTTTTACACGTGTGATTCCTCACTGCACGTGCGAATCAGTCAAATTGAAACCGGCCGTGCGTATCCGGTTTTAGCCAAACCGATTGGTCAGTTGTACGTGCATTGTGTTTTGATTAAAATCCATACAGTAAAGTTATTAAAAAAAATTTGACCGTTGATTTGATTTGTAACGCCAAGAGACGGCACAAATTAATTTTAGGTGGTTCGTATTTTGGTTAGCTATATTCTTGGACCGGTGGTTCTGTTCTCCGGTTTGCAAATTGGGAAACAAGACCAGCAGCGTCATTATGTATATTTACTTTTAGTCTTGATTATTGTCAATAACCGACCTTAGCTCAGTTGGTAGAGCGGGAGACTGTAGTCTTTGACAGATAATCTCTAGGTCGCTGGTTCGATTCCGGCAGGTCGGATTTATTTTTTTTGTTTTATTAATTTAAACGCTTTTCACTTATATTTTGCCACTTCTTTACAGATAATCTTGCATGTCTTTTTATCCTCTTTGGCTTAAATTTCAATTTCTTGTCGCTCTAATTTTGGAAAGTGAAACTTCAAAAGAATCATATATATGGATTAATTTATTACAGAATATTCGGCTTTTCTTCTGTTAAAAAGGAAAAGTGCTTTCATTACACATATTACTAACTGGCTCAAGATTCACTTTCTTGATTGCTTCTTCTTTTTTACAGACATATTCTTTGTTCCCCATAATACCTGTGTTCACAGACAAACCAAAAGTTATGATTCTACTACGTGTTTCTCTTTCAATACAAGGTTCATGCTTTCACCGACGAATATCAACAATTCTCACCGTGAACACGAAACACATTAATTAATGATTTTATCCCTTCTTTAAATTTTTATAACGTATATTAAGAAAGAAAAAAGAGTTTAAATGCGGTTGCGAAAAATGATTTGCGTTAATCTACTATAGGGCGCACTATTTGGGAGTGGGTAGCGATTTGTACGTTAATATATACGTATTTTATTTTATTTTTGTATGATAAGTAGTATGCATGCACAGTTTGCATAATATATGATTATAGCAAGATTCTTAGAGTGAGGTTCTTAATGTAATATAAGAACTGTTTTTTAACTTCAATTAAGAAAAATTAAGAGACGATTCTTAAGAATCTCGTCCTAAGAACTCTGTAATAATCATGGCCTTAAGCCAATAATTTTGAAAATGAAGTGGTTGAGATTTGTGAAAGCTTAGAAAGGCCGCAAAGGTTGAAAGGGCGGTGCCAGGCCGGCATGTGTGCGGAGGCGACCATCCCTCACTTCCATTTGTCGATCCACTTTCAAATTCTGTCAGTCAGGGTGATCGATAACAATTGTATTTATGTTATAAAATTGAATGATTTTGTAAGCAACGGTCGATATCTGAACTTCACATAAAGGCCGGAATTTGAGTATTATATATTGGCAATACTATGACATGTTTGATCGATTACTTGCCATGCCTTTGTATTACATGCCAAAAGGATAAAATGTTTGTAAAGATTGCTAACAAAATTTAAGGAAAGAATTAATCAACAAAAATCCTGACAAATAATCAGGTTTGCGATAATCTTATTTTATAGGAGAATAGTCATCTACTAGAGAGTCATCAATAGGTTTCCTGTATACAATTTTTAGGGATATTTAAGAGCATGATTAACCAAAGAATCATATGAGGGGTTTTTGGATTTTTTTTTTTAATAAATAAAAAATGAACTAATTGCGGACCGCCACGTGTCAGTGGAGTCCGCGAACAGTGCAAAAAACACATAAGAATCAGTTCTTAATTAACAACTTTTGAAACTGCTTCTTGCAATATTCATGAAATTCATCCCTTAAGAACCCCCTAAAAACTTTCTTTAATCATGGCCTAAAACAACTGACCCTGAAATTGTGCAGTTATATTAAAAAAATGATTTTATTAAAATCTTTTAAAACAATTTAAAAGTTTATACATATTAATAAGGATCCAAAACTAATACTTCATTTACTTATATATCTAATATTGGTTCTAAAATTTTAAAGAATGTTTTTTTTTTTGGATTGGAACCGTAGAAAAACGGTTTTGTGTAATATGTATTTAGATAATTTCTAATAATTCACTTTTTTTTTTAAATAGAGTAATTCTATAGAGTTGAGTTATATTATACTCTATTAAAGGGTGATAAATAATAGTGAACAATAAATAAATGAATTATTTTATTTATAGAGTGAATTTACTTTTAAATCTATTATAGAACAGCCAATAGAGTTGGATATAAGTATTTTTATTATAGATTTTATTTCTATCAACTTCTAAATTTTAAAATTCTAAATATTTTAAATTGAAAAATAGAATGAAGTTTGAAATATTTTGAGAGAGACAAAAGTGTATGAGCACCTCCAACTATGGTATGCTAATGGATTCTTAACTAATATTTTTTTAAGTAAAAAATACAAAATGAAGAAACTATAAATTCTTAGAAAACAACTTTTAAAAAACTATTGAAAAACTTTAGGAACAAGTATTCGATATAATTGATCAAATTTTATTAAAGAATTAAATTTAAATAAGTCCAAAATATATTTACAATATTAATTTTTTATTATTAAAATATTCATTTAAGATACTCCATGGTTCATGGTTGGAGGTGTTTTAAGTCAGCGCCATATCCCACGTGTCAATATTTAAAAGCATAAAAGAATATCTTTGAAGTTACGAATGTGTCGAAAGTACAAATTTTTGTTGGCGGCTGAGATTCATATACTAATTGGAAACACGAATAAATCAACAGAAAGGTTCCAAAGAGACAAAAGATAGAGGAGGAAACGCGTTGGTCGGAAAGTATTTTAAAAAACGAACTTCAAAATTATCGTAATTAACCATCATTTCAATTGATATGACGATATGAAAAACGAGTTTTTCAAAACGAAATCACGTTTTCATTTCTAAAACACATGTACATTGAATCTAACTCAAAATGGTAACGACCTGATCGAAACTTTTCATTACGTGTAATACATTTATAAATCTGCATTACACATTTCTTAAATATCTTATCTAAGAATCGTCTCTTAACTTTTTCTTAGTTAAAATTAAGAAACGGTTTTTATAATACGCTAAGAACCCCATCCTAAGAACTGTACAATAATCATGGCATGAACAACGTCAACTCCACCTGTCTCTTTACTACTGGTTTATTTAATTTAAAAGATATTTATTTAGTTAATCAAACTAAACAATAGTATATGAGAGACCCATGTTATTTTCACCACTGCGAATGCTCTCAAGAAAAAATGATAAGAGACTTTGTAACACATGACAATGTTTTAATGATATATTAGTTAAAAGAAATAAAAAAATAGTTGTATAGTTAATTACTAATATTTTATTATTTTTTAAGAAATCTATTTATCTACAACCATTGTTGGTGTTCTTAGCTTCAGAAATATTTCTTGATCAAATTTTCATAGTTGTTACTTCTAGTCCCGATACCTTTTTAAAAAATGGTTTATGGAATTGAAGTCTCATTATATTGGCTTTTTTCTTCTTTTTTTTAAACACAACATATTTCATTCATAAAACTTAGCCGATTACAAAGATAATTGCACCATCCAAACGACAATGTGCAATCTTAATGGAGACTTTCAATACAAGGCAACAGAAAGATAGAGACACAAACTTAGACAAGCTTGATAACAAGTCGAAACAAAATTTAAATGTGCCACATACAAGTAAGCTCATAGAGAGATTACATCGTCTTTCAAATTCTTCAACAAAAATAGTCACCGTATATCATGACGTTGGGCGTTCCATAACCTCGATTCTCATTGGAATAAGTATCGTTGTGCTTTCCGGTCCCAAACGAACCATCACATAAAGCATCAAACGGTAAGGAAAACGACATAAACCATTGACTACATAGCCAAAGAAAGGGTCCTCACGAGGAGGGGTTTTGATGGAAGTTGTCACACCAACTGACAGAGGATTGAGCTTGACAATGAGGTCTGAAAAGGCAGTAACTAAGCTAAGGTAAAAACTTTCCACTTCAACATTACCGTGATGTAGCCAAAAAGGTTTAGCTGAAACAGAGTTGTGCCTCAGGTCAATGAAGACTAACAAGCTTAGAGAGAGTGAGCAATCATCAGTGTGTACAACGACAAGTGGTGTTCGCGGTGGGAGCCCCCAGCCGTCGAAGCTTGCAAAACGTGCTCGCAGTGGATAAAATGTTTTGGGGTGACTGGTTAGACAGGTCGGAAAAGAGACATTGTCCTCGCCGAAAGAGAGATGAAGTTTCAGTTCCAACCACAAGGATAAGTATGGAGCCCCACACACACAAGTGGTCAAAAATATGTCTGAAACAAACGCAATCGGGAACGGCAGAAGAGAGTTATATGTGGAAAACAAGATCCAGAGAGTTTCAGCGCTGTAACCACAGCGACAAGCCAATCCATCCATGGCGGAAAGAAAGACAAACTCCAACGCCTCGAGAAGATCTACGGAGAAGATAGGTCCTTCAGCAACGCATAACTGAAGTGCATCATAGAGAGGACTGAGAAAGGAGGTGAAGCTGGAGCAGCTCCGGGGTGGTGGTGGATCTGGCGGTGAATCACAGATCCCTAAGAACAAATGTTGTCTACCCCGGAAGTGGGTGGATGCTCGCTGAGAAGAAGGTGTTGGACCAATTTAGTTTGGTAAATAGTGAAAAGGAAATGGGCCTACGGATTGTTATGAGGCTTGTTGCCTCACTAAACAAGTGTGATGTTTGTTACATCCCACATCGGGAAAATGTAGTGAATGAGAGTAGTATATATGTGTACACTCATATGCCATATGTTAAATGGCTTGGGTGAGAGGAAGGCTCCCCACGCGCGCGCCGCCGCCGCCGTCCGTCCGGCTCGGCTCGGCTCGGCTCGGCTTGGGCTTGGGCTTGGGCTTGGGCTTGGGCTTGGGTCTTGGGTCTTGGGTCTTGGGTCTTGGGTCTTGGGTCTTGGGTCTTGGGTCTTGGGTCTTGGGTCTTGGGTCTTGGTGGAGGGCCTCCGGCCCAATAAGATTCTTTTTGGACCAACTTAAGCCCAATGGTTTTGCCATTTCGTTTATGGAAAAACAGCATGACATTCGTGTGTAAACAACGTGGAATTCGTTCAAAAACGACACGAAGTTTATCTGTTCGAAACAGATCAGAACGAGTCAACTACGAGAGACTTGCGGAGAAAGTTGCTCAACGCTTCACTCCTAGATCTTTGAGAGATTTTCGGAAAACGTTTGCAACAGTTTCGAAAAACCGCTTCTCAACTCCTCTTTAAATACAGACTCCTCCTCCTTCATTTCTTACTCACTTTCACATCGAAAACCAAGAAAAATCCCTTAGCGTAAGTCTTTTAGTTCGAGAGTGTTTCGTAGATTCCATAGTTCGTTGAGATGATCACAAGTGAAGTGTGATTTCGTCTTCCATGGTTGTATCCTGGGACTCGATATTCGTACAGTTCTGTCTCACTACAGAGCGAATATTTAGAGTTAAGGAAAGAGATCATATCTCGCCTCCGTATTCGTTTCTAAAAAACGTTTTCTTCCCGGTTTCATTTCGTCTTTTGATCCGTGACTTTCCTTAACATTGTTTATTATTTCGTTTATATCAGTTCGGTTTTTCCGGCTTCTACAATCTTAACTCTAATTTCGCTTTCTGTTCAAAAGCTTTAATCGGATTGAAAACGATTTATTAAACGGTTCATTTAAGGATTTGTAAACGTTTTTTGAAATGGTGTTTGCGATCTGCTTTGTAGCACTTCCGCGAAACGTTTCTTAAATATCTCATACGGTTTGCGTTTTGCTATATAGCACTATCGCGAACGTTTATTGTTATACGATTATTAAAACGTTATAAAAACAATTCGTTTACACGGACGTTTTTTAGTGACTCTGTGAAACAATCAAAACGCCTTTATTGACGGTTTCTGCGAACGCTTTAAGCGAGTTTGCAAAACGGGTCTTGGCTTATTATCATTTCTGGTTGTGATCGATTGTAAACGATCTCCATTAAAACCAAATGATTAACGGTTTGCGTTTTGCTTTGTAGCACTTTGCAAAACGTTTTATTTTTTTTATTTTTTTTTATAAACGGGTTTGCGGTTTGCTTATAGCATTTTCTGCAAAACGTTTTAGATATACCACAAATGATTTCTGCGAACGCTCTTAAGCGAGTTTGCAAAACGTTTACTCAGACTTATATCGATATGATTTGGTTCAAACACCAAAAATGACAATCGATTTAAAACTATTATTTTTTATTCAAATAATATGTTAATATGTTATTGTTGAATGGAGTATTAATCCGTTTTCATGTTTTCTCAACAGAAAAATGACGGATTCAAACA